>CAJHNH020001684.1:150421-248592 GCA_905116865.2 Candidula unifasciata
CCATTTCCATATTATCCCGTCTACAAACCCTATATATAATAGATAGAATCCATCTTGTCTACTAATATCAGTATCTTTATGATCTAATAATAGTTTAACTATTTCAATATTATTATGTTCACAGGCAATATTTAATAGACACATCAATGTACGTCTTGTATTATTATCAATATCAATAGCTTTTTGATCTAATAATAGTTTAACTATTTCAATATTATTATGTTCACAAGCACTATCTAACATTTTATTGATAATAATTTGAACGAATTGTTTTTCACTTTTATTCATTTTTAATAATTAATTTTAACTTTTAATTTCATACTTAATTCTATTTTTTTTATTCTTCTAAAAAAACTTTTATTTTATTTATTAAATCTTGTTTTTCATGTGTATGATTCTCAAGATTTTTTGCTGTAGTTATACGGTCATGATGTCTTATTGCTTCTTTCATATCTCTAAATTTAATTTCTTCTTCTAAAATAAGTTTAAATTCTTCTTCAGATATTTTTCCATCTTCAAGTGCTTTGGAAATATGATTATAAATTGTATTAAGTTTTGATTCTGATAAAATTAATATCTGTCTATGTTTATCAACTTTCTGTTGTAATTTTTTATTTATGAATTTTATTATAATACTTCCTGCTCCCATTCCTAAGGCAGCAATTTCCATTCCTAAAACTATTGGAGCAGCGATAATTGTTGTTAATAATCCAACTCCTGCAACTCCTGTTCCTATTGCAGCAGATGTTAAAATTGTGTCAGTGGTATTAAATGCTGATAAAACTTTTTTATATTTTTTTAATGTCTTTCTCCTATCTTCTTTATTTTTTTCAAAACAATTTTGTATGTCTAATATTTTTTGTATTCTATAATTGTTAGCTTCTATTGGTTCAATTGGTGGTGCAGTAGGTAATCGAGGATATATTCTTTCTGCTGTTTCCATTTTTATAGTCTAAAATAACATATTTAGAACAGGAATATTTTTAACTAAATCACCTAGAAATCATGACTTGCTGTATGATGTATGTGTCACTGTTGAACAGCTGGTCTAGTTCATATGCTCTCTCTACTCATGACTTCATGTCTGATGTGTGTGTCACTGTTGAACAGCTGGTCTAGTTCATATGCTCTCTCTACTCATGACTAGCTGTCTGATGTGTGTGTCACTGTTGAACAGCTGGTCTAGTTGTTGTGCTCTCTCTACTCATGACTTGCTTTGTGATGTATGTGTCACTGTTGAACAGCTGGTCTAGTTGTTGTGCTCTCTCTACTCATGACTTGCTTTGTGATGTATATGTCACTGTTGAACAGCTGGTCTAGTTCTTGAGCTCTCTCTACTCATGACTTGCTGTATGATGTATGTGTCACTGTTGAACAGCTGGTCTAGTTCTTGAGCTCTCTCTACTCATGACTTGCTGTGTGATGTATGTGTCACTGTTGAACAGCTGGTCTAGTTCTTGTGTTCTGTCTCACTGTTCAAGCTCTTGTACTCTGCCTATTCATGACTTGCTGTGTGATAAGTGTGTGCCACTGTTGAACAGCTGATCTAGTTCTTGCAGGTGTGGAGAATCTGCTGACTGTTGCTGGTGCTCAGAAAGAATTTCAGACCCTTCCAATCAGCCCTGAGTCCAGCATGCATGCCTCAGTGGCTCTGTCTAAAATCTATGATGACCTGGCCAATGACAAACTCAGAGAAAAATTTAAAGAGAAGTGTCATGATTACTTCAGGTTAGTTTGTGTTTTGTTATGTTCATTTCACAAATTGTGTTTTTATTTTGTTTCATTGTTTGTTTTTATTATAGGGGAGGGTTTCTCATGGTGAATTAATCAAGCCATTTGCCTCACGCTCTAAAGGTCATAGGTTTGTTTCACGGATACATTGTTTAGTTCACAAGTGCAATTTTTTTAAGGAGATTGTGGATCATCGTCAGAGCTGTGGTTTTTACTGTCTGTGTGACACTTGGTAGGGAGCTAGCCATTCTAGGGAGATTCTTGTAGATCATTATCAGAACTGTGGTTTTTACTGTCTGTGTGACACTTGGCAGGAAGCTAGCCATTCTACGGAGATTCTTGTAGATCATTATCAGAGCTGTGGTTTTTACTGTCTGTGTGACACTTGGCAGGGAGCTAGCCATTCTACGGAGATTCTTGTAGATCATTATCAGAGCTGTGGTTTTTACTGTCTGTGTGACATTTGGCAGGAAGCTAGCCATTCTATGGAGATTCTTGTAGATCTTTATCAGAACTGGTTTTTACGGTCTGTGTGACACTTGGCAGGGAGCTAGCCATTCTACGGAGATTCTTGTAGATCATTATCAGAGCTGTGGTTTTTACTGTCTGTGTGACACTTGGCAGGAAGCTAGCCATTCTATGGAGATTCTTGTAGATCTTTATCAGAACTGTGGTTTTTACTGTCTGTGTGACACTTGGCACTAAGCTAGCCATTCAATGGAGATTCTTGTAGATCTTTATCAGAACTGTGGTTTTTACTGTCTGTGTGACACTTGGCAGGGAGCTAGCCATTCTACGGAGATTCTTGTAGATCATTATCAGAGCTGTGGTTTTTACTGTCTGTGTGACACTTGGCAGGAAGCTAGCCATTCTACGGAGAAACCAAGCCATGGCAGTGAAGTCGATCCTCTCAACCTTAACTTTATTATTATTATTATTATTTCTGTATTCACCTAAGGATATGTCAGGTTTTGAGTAGACAGGTCATAAGTACGTGTCATGTCTTGAGTAGACACTTCATAAGTATATGTCATGTCTTGAGTAGACACTTCATAAGTATATCTCATGTCTTGAGTAGACACTTCATAAGTATATGTCATGTCTTGAGTAGACACTTCATAAGTAAATCTCATGTCTTGAGTAGACACTTCATAAGTATATTTCATGTCTTGAGTAGAGACTTAATAAGTATATCTCATGTCTTGAGTAGACACTTCATAAGTATATTTCATGTCTTGAGTAGAGACTTCATAAGTAGAATCTAGTACAAGGTGTCGTTCCCACAATTGGCCTGATAGTTTCATTATTCACTCGATCTCGTATGGTTAGGTTGGCTGCTTTTCTCAGGCACCTCATCTCGCAGGTGGTAATTTTGGGTATATGGGCTTTAGATAGTGTCCATGTTTGGCACTGGTAGCTTAATGTTGGAATAAATATGCTATTAATAATCTGTCTCTTTGCACTCATAGTTATGCTTGGATGTCTTAATAATGGTGACAATTGGTATATAAGTGCACTTGCTTTCTGACATCTGGTTTCTATTTCTCTGTCAATTCTACCATCTTCTGTGATCATACTTCCTAAATATTTAAACTCTCTAACTTGATTCAGGGCAGAACCATTCAGCTGTATATGTAGTAATAATAATAAAATCTACTAACTTGCATTGTTTCGGTTTTGTTTACATTGATCTTCATGTTGTATTTACTACATGCTGAGTTTAATCTGTTAATGTGGTCTTGAAGTCTATGTTCTTCAGGGTAGAACAAGCACTGGTCGTCAGCAAACAGTAGTTCGTTTAATGTGGGTGAATCGATTACTTCTCCTGATGTGTGTACTTTCTCGTAATTATAAAGGTCTATGTTGTCTGTATCATAACTTGCTTCTTTAGATATTCTGTCTATATAGATGTTAAATAAAAGTGGGGAGAGCACACATCCCTGTCTCACACCTGTGTTGACTGTGAACATATCTGATATGCCTTCTTGTGTTTTTACTGCACTTTGGCTTGTGTGGTACATGGCTATGATGTTCTCTAGTAACTGTCCTTGTACCCCGTAGTTCTCAAGAACAGACCACAGTTTGTTTCTTTCCACTCTATCAAAAGCTATTTCCTGATCTATAAACACAATATTCTGTTTGGTATTATACTCAATGGCTTTCTCACACACTTGCCTCAGAGTGAATAATGCATCTGTGCATCCTCTGCCCTTTCTGAAACCGAATTGTAATACACTCAGCTGTTGTTCTGCTATGGGTCTAACTCTCTGTTCTAGTAATTTGGCGTACATTTTTCTTACGTGACTCAGTAGTGATATACCTCTGTATGCTTCACATTCTCTCCTATTACCTTTCTTTTTCCATATCGGTACTATTAATGCCTGTTGCCACTCAGCTGGGACCTTTCTTTCTTCCCAAGCTATATTAAACATTCTAGTAAGCCATTTAACACCCACTTCTACGCGGGCTTGAATCCCTTCTGTATTAATTCCATCCAGACCTGGTGCCTTGTTTCTAGGGCTGTTCTGTATAACTGCTGTTACTTCCACTGCTATGAAATTTGGTTCCTCTTGCTCGCAGCTTTGAGGTAAAAAGTTAAAATTATCTACGTTGCCTGTGGGGTTGAGAAGTTCTTGAAAATACTCTGCCCATCTTGCCAACCTCTGTTGTGGACTAAACAGAGGTATTCCTCTCTTGTTGTTGATGATAACAGTACAGTTCTGTAACAGTATACTGAGTGTAAAAGACAACTGAATCAGTACACTGGGTGTAACAGACTACTGTAACTGTACACTGGGTGTAACAGACTACTGTAACAGTAAACTGGGTGTAACAGACTTCTGTTACAGTACACTGAGTGTAATAGACTACTGAAACAGTACACTGGGTGTAACAGACTACTGTAACAGTACACTAGGTGTAACAGACTACTGAAACAGTACACTGGGTGTAACAGACTACTGTAACAGTACACTGAGGGTAACAGACTACTGAAACAGTACACTGGGTGTAACAGACTACTGAAACAGTACACTGGGTGTAACAGACTACTGTAACAGTACACTGGGTTAACAGACCACTGCGGCACTATCTAGTCTTCCACACCCCCAAGCTTAATCAGGTGCGCCTAAACAAAAAAGGGTAATAAGTAGGGCTGTACCGAATACGAATAGCGGGACCAACTATTCGGCCAAATATGAAGGGGAATAGTGTATCATCATCATCAGGTGCCTTGCCGACTGGCGTGGGCGAGTATGCCTTGCCACAGTCTGCGATCTCCTGCAGCATGTATTAGTTCGTGTGTTGACACACCTCCATGCCATGCAACAAGACTGTCAAGAATCTTCTCTCGTTGACTTTCTTTATCCCTCCTTCCACAGATCTTTCCAGTGGTCACCCCATGTTCCATTTTTCTTCTTCCATAACATGGCCGAAAAATGATGATTGTCTCTTTCTGATGTCTGTGATTAGTTGTCTTTGGGCTCCCGCAACTTTCAAAACCTCTTAGTTGCTTGTTTTGGCTGTCCATGGTATTTTAAGGATTGTTCTGTAAAACCACATCTCTGAGACCTCGAGAAATTGTTTGGCCTGCCTACCGATTGTCCAGGACTCAAACGCATTGCCTTTAAATACAAGTACTTACTTGACGAGGCTAACAGTGACTATTATACAGACCACATTTTCAACTTTAAAATTTTAGCCAAAATGTAATCACAACCTTACTTATCCGCTGCACCTTCACGAATACAGATGGAGAATTGGTCGCACCTCGAGTTAAATACAAAGAAAATTTGTTAGCACGCTGCGGTTGGCATTTTATGCAGTATTATATACTTTGAGTGTGAAACAAGGAAAAAACTCTTTTTGACAGTGGCAAGGAAAGACAATTTAAAGTTTTAACTTTTAAGTATCTTCATGCTTTCTTTAATGATATCACAATGTATAGCTGACTTTTTTTTTTTTTCGCTGTGGCACCCCTGGCATACGCAACCAGTTTGAGAACCTCTGCTGTAATGCCTCGGTCCAGTCAGCAGGCAAAGACTTTTCCAGCTGCTGTACCAGGCAACCAGGTCACAGTTTCCCCCGCTACAACAGACTTAGGCAACAGCAACTATTGTGTTAATGAGAGAGTTTTTTCAATCCATCGCAGTGTATGCAAAATGGGTGTAAGGTAACCACTATTCATATTCGGCCCGACCGCAAGTATTCGGCTGAATACCTAATAGTTATTAAGTCCACTATTCGACCCAAAGCGAATATTCGGTACAGCCCTAGTAATAATACACAATAGATAAACTGTGCAATATCTATTTGTTACAACATTCTTATGTTAACAAATGTTGTTGATCTAGGTATTACAAAACGCATTCTCAGGCCTTACTTGACTGTCTCTCTCACTCGCCCGTCCTTAGGTTTTCCTCCTCTCTCTCTTTCTCTCCCTACTTATCTTTCCCTATTCCTGGTTATCTCATTTCCCTGGAAGTGTAAGTGATCTGCCGTCACTGCCATCCGTCCCCTGTTCATTCTTCTCTTCCTAGATTCTCTGGCATATTTCTAGCGCTTCGGCTCGCTGGACCTGACTACCTCAGAGCGATGTGTGTTACCGTACCTAATCTCAAGGGGGATCCTGTTCCGCCCGGTGTCACCATGCATCTAACGAATTGGCTTCCTTTCTGTGTATGAGTGACTAATGGCAAATAGCTGGCAAAGTTTTCAAGAGTTAATTGCTTCTACCACTCATTATTAACCCTACCAGACCGCTGGCCCGATTTTCCGGGAATTTCTTAACCTGACGCTATACCGCTGGCCCTAATTTTCGGCTATTTGCGTAGTACGGGAAAAAGATGCGTCACGGACTAAAAATAACCAGCCAATCGTAATCAGATCTCGTGGATAGTCTTCCTAGATGTCCGCCTGCATGTGTTTGGGTAAAAAAATTTTGTTTTATGTGAAAAAATTCTGAAAATTCACAATAAAACGAGCAGCTGATGAGCCAAGCACTTCGACAGGCAAGTAAAGTAGGTCTAGGCTTTTCACAGTCAACAGGTGATCGATACTTTAGTTTATTCAGACTGCGGAGTTATAGTTTAATGAAGAATACATTCACAGTTGAAGTGACACCTTCAGCTCGAATAATGACAAGAATCTTGAGAATTATAAATCTAGAAATTGTTCGATAGTAAGAGAAGGGGATGTGTCCCTCAAACAGCAACATCTGGTGCTCACTTTTTGAAACAGTCCTGAGGCTCCTGAGTGGATTGGCACATAAAGGTGGAATATTGGCGCTAGATAAAAGATAAGCCTATTTTCTACAATGTCTCCAAGTTTCTAGCCACTTGTTTGCATGTAACTAATATTTTTGTATATCATGTTGGTTTTTCGCGGTAATGCCCAGGATCTCAGGTATAGGGTACAGTTAGGTTCAGGACCTCAGGTCTGGTAGGGTTAATCCCAAGGGGACTGGCTCTTTCCTAAACTATGACTGTTTGCCTTCAACTGTTCTACACTACTAAAACAGTACACTAGATGTAACAGACTACTAAAGCAGTAAACTAGATGTAACAGACTACTAAAGCAGTAAACTAGATGTAACAGACTACTAAAGCAGTAAACTAGATGTAACAGACTACTAAAGCAGTAAACTAGATGTAACAGACTACCAAAGCAGTAAACTAGATGTAACAGACTACTAAAGCAGTAAACTAGATGTAACAGACTACTAAAGCAGTAAACTAGATGTAACAGACTACTAAAGCAGTAAACTAGATGTAACAGACTACTAAAGCAGTACACTTGGAGTAACAGACTACTAAAGCAGTAAACTAGATGTAACAGACTACTAAAACAGTACACTAGATGTAACAGACTACTAAAGCAGTACACTAGATGTAACAGACTACTAAAGCAGTACACTTGGAGTAACAGACTACTAAAACAGTAAACTAGATGTAACAGACTACTAAAACAGTACACTAGATGTAACAGACTACTAAAACAGTACACTTGGAGTAACAGACTACTAAAGCAGTACACTAGATGTAACAGACTACTAAAACAGTAAACTAGATGTAACAGACTACTAAAGCAGTACACTTGGAGTAACAGACTACTAAAGCAGTACACTAGATGTAACAGACTACTAAAACAGTAAACTAGATGTAACAGACTACTAAAGCAGTACACTAGATGTAACAGACTACTAAAACAGTAAACTAGATGTAACAGACTACTAAAACAGTAAACTAGATGTAACAGACTACTAAAGCAGTACACTTGGAGTAACAGACTACTAAAGCAGTACACTAGATGTAACAGACTACTAAAGCAGTACACTAGATGTAACAGACTACTAAAGCAGTACACTAGATGTAACAGATTACTAAAGCAGTACACTAGATGTAACAGATTACTAAAGCAGTACACTAGATGTAACAGATTACTAAAGCAGTACACTAGATGTAACAGATTACTAAAACAGTACACTAGATGTAACAGATTACTAAAACAGTACACTAGATGTAACAGATTACTAAAGCAGTAAACTAGATGTAACAGATTACTAAAGCAGTAAACTAGATGTAACAGACTACTAAAGCAGTACACTTGGAGTAACAGACTACTAAAGCAGTAAACTAGATGTAACAGACTACTAAAGCAGTACACTGGGAGTAACAGACTACTAAAACAGTAAACTAGATGTAACAGACTACTAAAGCAGTAAACTAGATGTAACAGACTACTAAAACAGTAAACTAGATGTAACAGACTACTAGAGCAGTAAACTAGATGTAACAGACTACTAAAACAGTAAACTAGATGTAACAGACTACTAGAGCAGTAAACTAGATGTAACAGACTACTATAGCAGTACACTGGGAGTAACAGACTACTAAAACAGTAAACTAGATGTAACAGACTACTAAAGCAGTAAACTAGATGTAACAGACTACTAAAACAGTAAACTAGATGTAACAGACTACTAAAACAGTAAACTAGATGTAACAGACTACTAAAGCAGTACACTAGATGTAACAGACTACTAAAGCAGTACACTAGATGTAACAGACTACTAAAGCAGTACACTTGGAGTAACAGACTACTAAAGCAGTAAACTAGATGTAACAGACTACTAAAGCAGTACACTGGGAGTAACAGACTACTAAAGCAGTACACTAGATGTAACAGACTACTAAAGCAGTACACTAGATGTAACAGACTACTAAAGCAGTACACTAGATGTAACAGACTAATAAAACAGTAAACTAGATGTAACAGACTACTAAAGCAGTAAACTAGATGTAACAGACTACTAAAGCAGTACACTGGGAGAAACAGACTACCAAAACAGTAAACTAGATGTAACAGACTACTGAAGCAGTACACTGGGAGAAACAGACTACTAAAACCGTACACTGGGAGAAACAGACTACTAAAACAGTAAACTAGATGTAACAGACTACTAAAGCAGTACACTGGGAGAAACAGACTACTAAAGCAGTACACTAGATGTAACAGACTACTAAAGCAGTACACTGGGAGAAACAGACTACTAAAACAGTAAACTAGATGTAACAAACTACTAAAGCAGTACACTAGATGTAACAGACTACTAAAGCAGTACACTAGATGTAACAGACTACTAAAGCAGTACACTGGGAGAAACAGACTACTAAAGCAGTACACTAGATGTAACAGACTACTAAAACCGTACACTGGGAGAAACAGACTACTAAAACCGTACACTTGGAGTAACAGACTTCTAAAACAGAAAATTAGGCGTGACAAACTACTAAAACAGTACATTAAGAGTAACAGTGCACTCACACAAAAAAACCACAACCTATTTTGTTTCCTCTGTCATCCTTATAGAGATCTGTTTGCAGATGGAATTTTGGAGTCAAAGATTGAGGCAGTTGCTGCTTTAGCAACACTCTTAAAGGTAATGCTTGATCCTCTCACATATTTCTGCTAATATGAACATCCATGTGCAGAAAACATTACCACTGCAAGTCATGAAAGTCCAAAAAATTAAACCACCTCATAAAAAAGCAACTAAAATAGATTTTGTATTCAGAAAATGTATATACATAGGTGACAGTGTATGGGAGGATTATGCCTTCCCAAGTGAGTGTTTATTGTTCAGATAAAGAAGGAAGTTAGGAGACATATAAGGCAAAGTTAAATATTTAAACGACCTAACACAAGAAGCAGAGACAGGAGCAGCAGCAAAAGGAAACCTAAGAGACCTTTACAGTAACTCAAGGAAATTAGTATGTAAATATAGTCGACCAACTGGATGAATCAAAAATAGTTAAGGAAAGGTAATCTTAACACTAATGATAAAATGGACAGATGGGCTGAATATTTTGAAATACTTCTGAATAGGCCAGCTCCGGAGGTTCCTTTAGATATCCAGCCTTGAGAAATGGAAATGAATATATCAACTGTGAGATACCATCTAAAGAGAAAATAAGAAAAACTATCAATCTTCTGAAGGAAGGAAAGGTGGCAGGTCCAGATGGTATCCCAGCAGAAGCTATTAAGGCCAGCATAAACACAACAGAATTGCTACATAGATTATTTAGTAAAGTCTGGGAGACCAATGAAATACCAGAAGACTGGTTAGACTTGTGAAACTGTCCAAAAATAGGTGATTTATAGGAGTGTGAGATCTATAGAGGAATTATGTTGCTTTCAGTTTCTGTGAAATATTAAGTAGGATTACTTTGGAAAGACTAAAAGATGCTATTGATAAATATTGATAAAATGCTAAGAGATAAACAGGCAGTTTTTCTGCCAAACAGATAGTATACTGACCAGATAGCCACAGTACATATAGTAATCGAGCAAAGCATTGAATTGAATTCACCACATTACATTGGATTCATAGACAGTGAACAAGCTTTTGACAGCATTGGTATGGATTCACTGGGGTTGCTCAATGACTCAAAGAGTCAACTAATGAAACTGGAGCACATACAGAATGAAGGAGTGGGTCAGAGTACCAGAGGAAAAGTCTGCCCTGTTTAGGGGCTGTACAGTCACAGCAAATCAAGCGGAAAATCTGTGCGATAAACGACAGCACAAGATACTTGGGGGTAGAAAAGTAAACAAAGGAATCCTTGAGGTTGACTCGTGATCAGTGGGGAGCTTGAATGAGACAGTTAAGATGGTTATGATGTAGTAATTGAAATGACTTAATGTCATGTAGAAGATCATTGTGGATCTATTGTGGAAACGAGTAGCCATGTTGATGAATAACTGAAATGTGAGAATACAAAAGAATAAACTGATGGAATGCATATTTGGAGATGTTTGGCATGATTAATTGCAGAAAGTTGTCTGTTCCCAAGCGAGCCAGCATTATTACAAGTATAAAGAAGCATTCTTACAAGAAGGAGATTTCATACAAGGGTCATGATTATACAAACAGAGAGTGGCCAGTGGTGGCTACAGAGGGGGAGGAATGAACAGCAGACAGATTGGCTGGATCTGCATCACTGGGTGATAAATTGATTAATGACAAGGCAGATGTGGTCAGGGCCCTTTGGGAACAAGTAACATAGTCAGTAGAGAAACAAGATTATAATGGCCTAGAGAGAATGATGCACCTGGGTGTGACCAGAGGGTCTGGCCTGCTCACTGCATACACAGGAAAGGCAAGACAGACATATAACCAGACTACAACCAGTACTATTTGTATTGAAACTCTGCACTCGCTGCTGAAGATGGGGACAGAGCACATATGGGAATGCTCTGAGTGCTGTGATGTCAATTCTTGACTCAGCTCAACAGTTGATAGGGAATCTCTCTAGATATTAATAGAGCACCATGGAATCCCATAAAGAGTTATTAACTTAGTAAAGGCAACATATAAAGACATAAAATGTCAAGTTCTTCTTGAGAGAAAGATAACAGATACATTTGAAATAAAAACAGGTGTGCGACAGGTATGTTGTAATTTACTGAGTACATATGTGATAATTTACAGAGCACATATGTTGTAATTTACTAAGTACATATGTTGTAATATACAGAGCACAAAAGTTGTAATTTACTGAGTACATATGTTGTAATATACAGAGCACATATGTTGTAATTTACTGAGTACATATGTTGCAATATACAGAGCACATATGTTGTAATTTACTGAGTACATATGTTGTAATATACAGAGCACATATGTTGTAATTTACTGAGTACATATGTTGCAATATACAGAGCACATATGTTGTAATTTACTGAGTACATATGTTGTAATATACAGAGCACATATGTTGTAATTTACTGAGTACATATGTTGTAATATACAGAGCACAAAAGTTGTAATTTACTGAGTACATATGTTGCAATATACAGAGCACATATGTTGTAATTTACTGAGTACATATGTTGTAATATACAGAGCACATATGTTGTAATTTACTGAGTACATATGTTGTAATATACAGGGCACATATGTTGTAATATACTGAGTACATGTTTGTAATGTATAATATACATATATGCCACTGACAGGGAACATACGAAGTGGGAGGTATGCTGCTGGGAATCGAGGGAGTGACACAGTTGATGTTTACCTTGGCTGAAAGTGACAACCCTCAGTATCAGGTAATGTGTACTTGGATACCAGATCTGGGATGTATCAGTTGTTGTGACTGGGCTGTTCC
This sequence comes from Candidula unifasciata, assembly GCA_905116865.2. Taxonomy (NCBI): domain Eukaryota; kingdom Metazoa; phylum Mollusca; class Gastropoda; order Stylommatophora; family Geomitridae; genus Candidula; species Candidula unifasciata. Next base: position 162,823 of record CAJHNH020001684.1, read on the forward strand.
AATTGTTCTGATGGGGCTGTACCAGTTGTTGTGATGGGGTGTACCAGTTGTTGTGACTGGGCTGTATCAGTTGTGATAAGGTGTACCAGTTGTTGTGGAGCTAGACCAGTTTTTGTGCTGTGTTTGTACCAGTTGTTGTGTCAGGGCTGTACTGGTGTTTTGTGACTGGACTGTACCAATTGTTATGAATTTACTCTGTCAGTCATTGTGACTGGCCTGTACCAGATATTGTGATCAAAAACTGATGTCATGGCAGTTTTTCAGTGAAAAGTCTCTACAGGCTCAGTTGGCAGTGTCACACTTGGAGGATGGTAGATTCATTGAGAACATCTTCTGTGGTGAATTGCAAAAGACTACTACTACAGTACAAAATGTAAACATAAATGGGGCATTAACAATACGGTTTTTGAGGTGGATTGGTGAGAACACAATTGCATGGACCTTATTGCATTGAAAAGAATAGGAATAAATCAGATAGGGATCACAGGCAGTTTCAGAGCTGAGAACAAGCACATGAAATACAAGCAATAGAAATGATGGTCCTTAATCCCATACACTAATTGTAGAGGGCTGTTCTAAATGCAAGTGGGTCTTTCTAGATGTGGCTAGAACTTCCCACTTCCATGGGCTGCTATTGCCCTGCCTCCCTGTAACACAGTATAACACTAAAGTCTGGAAAGATGGACAGGTGCCAACAACAGATGCTGTATGTGTGGTATTTGAGCCATATCATTGGAACAGTTTGTGGATGTTCCTGGAATACCTTTTTTGTCATTCATATTCTGTTTTTTTAAGATTGTGCTGAGTGCATTGTTTTTGTTGATTAAGTGTTGTGATGGGTGTATATGCTTATCATTAGAGGGGTGAATGACATGAACACATCTGGCAACCTTCAGACCTCAGGGTTGCTGAATTTGTAAAAATGCCTGATTGACAACCATCTGTGATCAACAGTGCGCAGTGTTTACATTTTACACCACCTCTGTTTAATTGTACTGATTTCATAATATGACTGTATAACAATCCATAAAGGATAAAAAGGCAAGGACTAAGCATGTTCACCCATGTCTTGTATGGTGTTAGCGGGTGTTTACCCATGTCTTTGATTATATAAACTTAGATGTTAAATGAACTTAGATGTGTGTATATATATATATATATACTGATCTGTTTCAGTTCTAGTAGTTATACTAGTAGTTGAGGTATGTTACATGTGGTGTTTACATATTGTTGACCCATGGCTTGCCAGTTGTTTGCACTGTTGTTGACCCATGTCTTGTGCGTTGTTTGTACTTTTGTTGACCCATTTCTTGTGAGTTGTTTGCACTTTTGTTGACCCATTTCTTGTGAGTTGTGTCTACTGTTGTTGACCCATATCTTGTTAGTTGTTTATTCTGTTGTGACTAACATCCTGTAAGTTGTTTGTGCTGTTGTTGAACAATGTCTTGTGAGTTGATGACCCATGTCTTGTGAGTTGTTTGTACTGTTGTTCAGCCATGTCGTGTGAGTTTTGGTCTTTGGGAGCACTAATGATGTGCTTAATCATATCAAACACTGTAATCCACATAATTATTTTGTTGTTTAAATACAACAGCGTGTGGCAGTGGAAGCCATAGTCAGCTCTGCATCCAAGAAAGACAAGTGCAGTGGCATTCTGCAAGATGCTGTACCCATTCTGAAAAAGCTTTATCAGTCATCAGAAGACCACATCAAAGTGAGAGCACTAGTGGTAGGTGGCTCCTTTACTTTTCATTGTTCACAGTTGTAGTTCTAGTGGTAGATAGCATATCCTTCATTCTTCACAGTTTAGATTTCTAGTTGTAGGTAGTATATCCTTCATTCTTCACAGTTGAGAGTTCTAGTGGTAGGTAGTATATCCTTCATTCTTCACAGTTGAGAGTTATAGTGGTAGGTAGCATATCCTTCATTCTTCACAGTTGAGAGCTCTGGTGGTAGGTAGTATATCCTTCATTCTTCACAGTTTAGAGTTCTAGCGGTGGGTAGTGTATCTTTCATTCGTCACAGTTTAGAGTTCTAGTGATAGGTAGCATATCTTTCATTCTTCACAGTCTAGGGTTCTAGCGGTAGGTAGTATATCCCTTAACAGTTTAGATTTCTAGTAGTAGGTAGTATATCCTTCATTCTTTACATTGAGAGCTCTAGTGGTGGGTAGTATATCCTTCATTCCTCACAGTTAGAGCTCTGGTGGTAGGTAGCATATCCTTCATTCTTTACATTGAGAGCTCTAGTGGTAGGTAGTATATCATTCATTCTTCACAGTTTAGAGTTATAGTGGTAGGTAGTATATCATTCATTCTTCACAGTTGAGAGTTCTAGTGGTAGGTAGCATATCCTTCATTCTTCACAGTGAGAGCTCTGGTGGTAGGTAGTATATCCTTCATTCTTCACAGTGAGAGCTCTGGTGGTAGGTAGTATATCATTCATTCTTCACAGTTTAGATTTCTAGTTTTAGGTAGTATATCCTTCATTCTTCACAGTTTAGAGTTCTAGTGGTAGGTAGTATATCCTTCATTCTTCACAGTTTAGAGTTCTAGTGGTAGGTAGTATATCATTCATTCTTCACAGTTTAGAGTTCTAGTGGTAGGTAGTATATCCTTCATTCTTCACAGTTTAGAGTTCTAGTGGTAGGTAGTATATCCTTCATTCTTCACAGTTTAGAGTTCTAGTGGTAGGTAGTATATCATTCATTCTTCACAGTTTAGATTTCTAGTTTTAGGTAGTATATCCTTCATTCTTCACAGTTGAGAGCTCTAGTGGTAGGTAGTATATCCTTCATTCTTCACAGTTTAGAGTTCTAGTGGTAGGTAGTATATCCTTCATTCTTCACAGTTTAGATTTCTAGTGGTAGGTAGTATATCATTCATTCCTCACATTGAGAGCTCTAGTGGTAGGTAGTATATCCTTCATTCTTCACAGTTTAGATTTCTAGTGGTAGGTAGTATATCATTCATTCCTCACAGTGAGAGCTCTAGTGGTAGGTAGTATATCATTCATTCCTCACATTGAGAGCTCTAGTGGTAGGTAGAATATCCTTCATTATTACATTGAGAGCTCTAGTGGTAGGTAGTATATCATTCATTCCTCACAGTTTAGATTTCTAGTGGTAGATAGTACCCAACCTGATCTAGCTTTTGGTGCAGCTGCGAGATATTCTCAAGAGAAAAGTCCCTATAGCTTTCAAAACGATAGCACATATCAGAGAAAACCACGACACACAATAACAATACGGGGAACTCTAATAATATGTTAACACTGCAAACACACCCATGGTAGCCTAGATATGTGTGATAAAAATCTGAATTACATGAAATATCTACGAGATTTTGTCCAAATACAACACTCTAAGGTCACAAGGTATACCAAAAATCTACAGTGCTTCAAATGTGGGGCATTTGGCCATATACGCAGGGATTGCTATGCAAGAAGTATACTAAGAGAGGCTAATTTGACTATGAATTCATCAAGCAGTGAATCAGAAGAAGTATTAATAGCCAACTCAGTCCAAGAGATTGCCGCTGGGGATTGAAAACTGCAAAATATGCAAAGAATTCCATGAAGATAGGAATCTTACTTGCGGACACAGGTGCCTATTCAAGAAGCACCCACGGCTAGCATGACCAGTGGATCCTTGCACTACGTCAAGGGATTCGCTAACAGTATACCTTGCACAGTAGTTCGAATTACAGGCGCTACACTAATTGGTGTGCACAGAGCAAGAGAAGACTACACAGGTGAGCACATTGTGTGCAGAACTTTTGGAGTCATTAAGGAACAATATAAGGTAGCTATCGTTAAAATAAATTGCCTTTTTTACACTGGCATAACAGCAGTACTCCCTGAGCCATGTGCTGGAATACTCAGTGGTAATGTACCAGATGTAAATACTGGTGCGGAGTTAGCAGTCAAGAACTGGGAGGAACAGTTTCCAAACGTAAATGCTGTCCCAAGATAGCAAATGCAAAAAGGAGAAGATAAAGCACAGATTTGATTCAATCCATCAGCATTCCTAACATAGAAACCCCAGCATGTGATCAACCCGCATTTTTAGAACTCCTGAGAATGGACCCAACATTAAAGAGATGTTTTAACCTCGTAAATGAAAAGCCAAGAATTTCAAAGTTTGGTAGATGGTCATTTACACTGAAAAAGGATATCTTGGCAAGGGTGTATAAGAAAGGATCGATGATAGTATCACAAACGGTGCTGCCAGAACAGTTTTGCAGAAAAGTACTAGAAATGGCACATGATGCGCCGTTTTCTGGCCACATGGTAACAGCTGAAACAAAATCAAGAATCTTGTGACGGTTCTGCTGGCCCGGTTACAGCAAGGATACAAAAATTTTTGTTCGTACTTGTGAGATTTGTCAAAAACAGTCACAGAAAGAAGAAAACCCAAAGACTCATTCATATCCAGGTGACTGACTTAGCATCTAGACCATTTCAAAAAAATTGCAGTGGATGTAATCGGACCATTAAATATTACATCAAGTAAGGAAAACATATATATCCTTACAGTAATGGATTTGTGTACCAGATGGCCTGAAGCAATTACAGCTGAGGCTATTGTAGAAGCCTTCATGCATATTTTCTCAAGAATTGGCTTCCCTGGAACAATTCTTTTCGACAGAGGAACACAGTTTATCTCTGCTGCCACACACGCAGTCACTAAAATAATGGGCATTAAACAGCAATTTTCCAGTCCTAAATGGCACGTTGAAAATAATGTTGGCAAAAATCTCAGCTGAACGGCCCAAGACTGGGACATATTTCTACCAGCCAATTCTGTTCGCTAATAAGAGAGGTGCCACAGAATAGTACAGGATAGATACTTGACACCGATTCGCTAGATATTCGGCTTGAGTCGGTCTTGACTAGTTACCTTGGTCGGCGCTGCGTTTGGGTTTTAGCAGCCTGCTTACATACCAGCACCTGAAGCGTTAAGTATTGAATACTGTTTGGAAAGCACACTTGGAGTCCTTTTCAGGATTCTCAACAAGTCTTGCCGACCTCTCAGATATCAAGCTTTTCCTAAGCACCTTGTAGGCACCGCCTAGATACCTCTATTGACAAGATGGGGAAAGCTAAGAAACAAGTCAGTGCCTCTCCACCAAAGAAAACGCAGCCTAATGTAGCTGAAGCCTCCGCTACCGACAACAGTCAGCTCAAGTACCGCTGAGCCCAGTTGCAGAGATCGAAGTAGCACCAGAGACCCAGCAACCAGCCATCACAACCCAGTGCCGCTGACGCTCCTGATGACCAGCCAGAAACAAGGTCACCGAAACACAGTGTCACGCGCAAGAACCAGCAGCAGCAGATGTCCTGCAGTCCAGAGATCCTACAGTGAGCCCGTTGCAATTGGGCATGGCACACCGCCACAACCTTTTGAAGCGGGCCCATTTGTCGATACTGTTCAGGGACGCACTGCTTTTAGGAGTGCCCCCTGGCAAAATTAGACCAGGATTTCAAGAGGCCGAACGCTAACAGACGCTCGAACTGCACAGACGCTCACAGTGCGATGTATCTGGGATGCCCGTACCTCAAAGACACGAAGAGAGGAGTGTCCAGTGCCGTAGCAAGGAAAAAGCAGAGATACCAGGCGCCCGGACCCACCAGACCGTATGTAACAAACCAACTGAGAAGCCAGCCTACCTTGCCATCAAAAGACCACGACCTAGTGCAAGCTATTTCGGAACTGTGATCCGAACTGAAGAAGGAAAAAGCCTCTGCCGCCGCTGAAAAAGCTGAGACGCATGAGTTAATCACCCTAATGCTGAGAGAAATAAAAGCCCTGAAAGAGGACAGAACAGCCTACGAAGCACAACAAATCTACAAGACGCAGAAACTAAAGAAAGCATCAAGGCATTAATCGCAAGTTTGGCAGCTGTACAGGCAGCAGACTAGAGGCGCAAACAGGAAGAGAGGAGGAGAAAAGCAGAGAGGTGGCCTTGCTGAAAGAGGCGAGAGAGGAAGCCTACAGAGAAGTCACCCGACTTGTACAGGCTAAATAAGAAGCACAAGCGGCCGAGATGACAGCCAGAACAGAGTGCGCCCGGCTACAGAATGAAAGAGAGAGCCGCAAAGAAACAAAATGTCAGCAGTACCGATAAGAGCACAGTCACCGAAGCGGTAGCAACGAGGCACCAGGCACAACTGACAGATCCCACTATAAGCGAAGATGGAAACACTGAAAGAGAGAACTTAGATGCAGAAGACCCAGCTCAATTGACTGATGAAAAGCAAGAATCCAAAAAATTATAAATGCCAGCCCTCGTAGCCGATGACTAAATGACACCAGCCTATATCAATGAATTGGAGAAACTCATGAACGAGTTGTTATACCTTAAAAAGGGAGAGTGGAGGAGGAACGGCAGTTGGCATCTAACAGACTATGACGAAGATTTTGACTACAACAATCCAGACTTAAACGACCCAGAGGAATACGACGAACACAGGGAATTTGAAACCAGACTCCTCGCAGAAATGCAAAGAGCTCACAAAGTCCTTAACACGAAGAACACACCCAGCAATGGATGGAGCTAGTCACACAAACAGAAACACCGACGCCAACCCAAGAATTGTTAAACACACCAGCGACAACCCAAGCAGAAAATCCCACCCAGACGTGACCGAGCAGAATCCAGGCGACCAATAGCAAACACCCAAGCCGCCATGACAGCAGCCCAAGAAAGGAGAACGAAGACAATAAAAACCTCAAGCAGGTGAGGAAAGATGTCTAGGAAGGCATGAATTTTAACTTCAAAGTAAGGTTCAAAGAAGCCAGGCATCTCAAGGAAGCTACCCGGCAACTGCAACTAGACAGCATTAGGAACAACAACAAGAAAATAGCTACCCACTCACAAGGAAATGGAGCCCACTAAGCGAAGTAAACAGACACGCGCCATAACCCACAAACAACAAGAAACAAGCCAACCAGTAAAATTCACCCAAGCCACCATGACAGCCCAATTAACCAGCGCACCAGACCGAAGAAACCTCCCAGCTCAAGACTCCAGGCATGATGAACTACCACCCGATTCACTCCCGCCCTTACCCGTTCCAGAGCCGCCCCAGGCAAAAAAACTGCCCTTTTTAGGACACTTTATGATACCCTCTTTAAAACACAAATACACAACAGGAAACAGTATCACCTGACAAAGAAACTGGAAATAAACAAGCTTCTCCATACGCAGCAAATAAACAACGCCAAGATAAAGTCTCTGCTCATTCTAGGAGCTGACTGAAATTGGCAAGAATGTTTTTTTTTTTTTTTTACGATATCCAGATCCAGATAGTACAGGACACTCCCCATTTGAGTTGGTCTGTGGGGCCAACGCCCGTGGACAATTGCAAATTTATAAAGAACTAATTACGCGGAAAGTTGAAGACCAGCTCATCATAGATACCTACCATATGGTCATCAGTTTTATAGGAGCGGATTATAAACTCTTGCATGGCTGCAAAACAGCCCTTGAAACCCCGGGTACTGTGTACATACAATACGCAGATAGAAAAGCTAAGACAGTCACCTTAAAAGAAGAGAAGAATTTCTGTTATTGCTACCACTTCCATCTGATAAACTGTCAGTATCATGACAAGGCCCATACAAGGTAACAAAAAAAAATTTCGATGTGGATTACGAGATACTGGTTAGAGGAAAACTGAAAATCTTCCACATCAACCTGCTTAAAGCCATTTTAAGTTTTGAGATGAGCTACAACTCCCGAGGCATATAAACGAGCATGTAGTGTCTTTAGGCTTAACCATCAATGAGCAACAGGAAGACACTATAACTGACCAAATTCCTACACCTTCAACAACAGTCAAAATCTCATGGAAAGATATTAAAGTCAACAGAGAAATTCTCCATGAGGATAGAGCCCTACTTATTAAGATCCTTCAACAGTTCCAAGACATCTTTTCAGATACGCCAGGCAGAACATCTGTAATCAAACATCACATAAGACACAAAAGAAATGCCAGTTAAGAAAACCATATCCCATCCCGCTGCACTATCAAAAAACAAGTAGAGGCTGAAATATCTGAATTGGGAAAAATATGGTATTATTAGAAGCTCATCTTCCAGCTATTAAGTATATCCTTCGTTCTTTACAGTGAGAGTTCTGGTGGTAGATCTTATGTTATCCTTCACCCCTCATTCTTTACAATGAGAGTTCTAGTGACAGATCACATGTTATCCTTCACCCCTCATTCTTTACAGTGAGAGTTCTAGTGGCAGATCTCATGTTATCCTTCACCCCTCATTATTTACAGTGAGAGTTCTAGTGGTAGATCTTATGATATCCTTCAACCTTCATTCTTCACGGTGAAACCCTAGTGGTAGATCTTATGTTATCCTTCACCCCTCATTCTTCACGGTGAAAGCCTAGTGGTAGATCTTATGATGTCCTTCACCCCTCATTCTTTACAGTGAGAGTTCTAGTGGCAGATCTCATGTTATCCTTTACCCCTCATTCTTCACGGTGAAAGCCTAGTGGTAGATCTTATGATATCCTTCACCCTTCATTCTTTACAGTGAGAGTTCTAGTGGTTGATCTTATGTTATCCTTCACCCCTCATTCTTTACAGTGAGAGTTCTAGTGGCAAATCTCATGTTATCCTTTACCCCTCATTCTTCACGGTGAAAGCCTAGTGGTAGATCTTATGATATCCTTCACCCCTTATTCTTTACAGTGAGAGTTCTAGTGGTAGATCTTATGATATCCTTCACCCCTCATTCTTCACGGTGAAAGCCTAGTGGTAGATCTTATGATATCCTTTACCCTTCATTCTTCATGGTTAAAGCCTAGTGGTAGATCTTATGATATCCTTCACCCTTCATTCTTCACAGTTAGAGTTCTAGTGGTAGATGGCATAAGATCCTTTACCCTTCATTCTTCACAGGAAGAGGTCTAGTGGTAGATGGCATGAGATCCATTACCCTTCATTCTTCACAGAGTTCTAGTGGTAGATGGTATGATATCCTTCACCCTTCATTCTTCACAGTTAGAGTTCTAGTGGTAGATGGCATGAGATCCTTTACCCTTCATTCTTCACAGTTAGAGTTTTAGTGGTAGATGGTATGAGATCCTTCACCCTTCATTCTTCACAGTTAGAGTTATAGTGGTAGATGGTATGATATCCTTTACCCTTCATTCTTCACAGTTAGAGTTCTAGTGGTAGATGGTATGACATCCTTCACCCTTCATTCTTCACAGTAAGAGGTCTAGTGGTAGATGGTATGACATCCTTCACCCTATATTGTTCACAGTGAGAGGTCTAGTGGTAGATGGTATGACATCCTTCACTATATATTCTTCACAGTGAGAGTTCTGGTGGTAGATAGTATGACATCCTTCACCCTATATTCTTCACAGTGAGAGTTCTAGTGGTAGATGGTATGACACCCTTCACTATATATTCTTCACAGTAAGAGTTCTAGTGGTAGATGGTATGACATCCTTCACTATATATTCTTCACAGTAAGAGTTCTAGTGGTAGATGGTATGACATCCTTCACTATATATTCTTTACAGTAAGAGTTCTAGTGGTAGATGGTATGACATCCTTCACTATATATTCTTCACAGTGAGAGTTCTAGTGGTAGATGGTATGACATCCTTCACTATATATTCTTCACAGTGAGAGTTCTAGTGGTAGATGGTATGACATCCTTCACCCTATATTCTTCACAGTGAGAGTTCTAGTGGTAGATGGTATGACATCCTTCACCCTATATTCTTCACAGTGAGAGTTCTAGTGGTAGATGGTATGACATCCTTCACTATATATTCTTTACAGTAAGAGTTCTAGTGGTAGATGGTATGACATCCTTCACTATATATTCTTCACAGTGAGAGTTCTAGTGGTAGGTGGTATGACATCCTTCACCCTATATTCTTCACAGGGAGAGTTCTAGTGGTAGATGGTATGACATCCTTCACTATATACTCTTCACAGTGAGATGTTTAGTGGTAAAGGGCTCCTTCACCCTTGATTCTTCACAGTGAAAGCTCTAATCATACATGGCATGACATGTATACCTTCACCCTACATTCTTCACAGTGAGAGGAATAATGGTAGAGAGCTCCTTCACCCTTTTTTCTTCATAGTGAAAGCTGTAGTGGTAGATCTCATGATATCCTTCACCCTTTATTCTTTACAGTGAAAGCTCTGATGATAGATGGCATGACATCCTTGACCCTTCATTCTTCACAATGAAAGATCTAGTGAAAGATGACTCCTGCTCCTTTCATTCTTCAAAGTGAAAATTCTAGAGGTAGATGGCTTGATATTCTTCCTCTGTATTAGTTATATCTCTAGTTATAGATGGTATCATATCCTTCCTCAGTAATAGTTAGATCTCTAGTGATCAATGGCCTCTTATCCTTCATCTGTAATAGTTATTTACCTAGTATTAGATAGCCTCATATCCTTCCTTCATCTGTAAAAGCTATATCTCTAGTGATCGATAGCCTCATATCCTTCATCTGTAATAGTTTTTTATCTAGTAATAGATTGTCTTATATCCTTTATCTGTAATAGTTATATCTCTAGTGATTGCCTCATATCTCATGTGGTGTGGATTGGGGCTAAACTAGATGGCTAGGACTCATGAGTATAGCTGCAGGTGATGCGGAAGCTGCTGCTCATGAGTCCAAGCCATCTAGTTTATCCCCAATCCTCGCCGCTTGCGCGGCGTTTGGGATACTCTCGGCGGTGGCTGTAGTCACCTGAAAACCGCAAATTAAGTCTCCGGAAGTGTGCAGTTGACACGTGACTGAGGCTCTGTTAGGGTGTTTTTGCTGCCGCTATCTTTTGTGCCCGTTATTCGGAGGATAGCCCTCTGTTGGTAGATGGCTTCATATCTTTCATTTGTAATAGTTATATCTCTAGTTATATATGGCTTGATTTAAAAAAAAAAAAAGTGGCTTCCGAATTGGTCATCTAAACATTTTTCATTTACTCGGCAAACTGCCCAAGCTATCAATTAGACTCAGTAACCAATTTCACGTTTTTAGAATTACAGAAAGTCGCCTGAACGACAAAATTAGTTACAACAAAATCACCATTGGTTGATTTACAGCAATTTGCAAAGATGCACTTAGAAAATTAGAGACAGGCGTGCAGTTTAATTTTTGATCATCTCGAAAATTCTCGTAGATTTAATCTAGAATTTAAAGCTATTGATTGTGTCTGGCTGGAAGTCAAGCCGTTAAACCAGCAGTCACTGTTCATTGGTTGCCTGTATCGAAATCCTGGTTCAAATAACAACTGGTATGACAGTTTTAACTTCTATGATGGACATAGTTTTTAGTGTAGGGAAGGAAGTTGTTCTTTTTGGTGATTTAGTTTTTATTGTAGGGAAAGAAATTGTTCTTTTTGGTGATTTAGTTTTTATTGTAGGGAAGGAAATAGTTCTTTTTGGTGATTTCAACATTTACAGAAATAAAGCCAACCAGACATGGGAAGATATCATCCAATAATATAACCTCAAACAGTTATTTAACTCTCCCACGAGTCACAGAAACAGAAATATCCTCAACAATAATTGATCATATCTATGTCTCTCATCCAGCAAATATTATTGAATATTCTGTCCCCGTTACTGCAGTCATCAATCATTATCCTAAATGCTGTGTATGAGAAAAAACTGGTTTTAAAACACTTTAAAATAAACAGTGAAATTTAGAAATTTCAAAACTATTAATCCTGACTCGTTTTTACTAGATTTGAGAAAGGCACTACTTGACCTTCTGAACCAGACGATGATATAGCCTACTGGACGAAAACAGTATATAGTGTGTTTGATAAACATGTGCCAATTAAAGAACTTAAGAGTAAAACATCAGACGAAATCACCATGGATTACTATTGAGGTTCTGGATAGTATTAAAGAACTAGATACGGCACACAAGAATAAAAATTATAAGCAAACTCCTCTGGCTTGGATGGAATCAGTAATCGAATTATTCGATGTGCTGCGCCAGTTGTTAGTGACTCCTTAATGTTAATATATAACCAGTAAATATCAGTATTTAAAATTGCTAAAGTTTATCCTCTGCTTAAATTTGGTTCAGCTGACAACAGTTCTTTGGACAACTATAGACGCATTTCTCTACTATCTTCACTATCTAAACCATAAGAGAAACATATACATAAAATAACGCTTCAGCATTTAAATAATAACAATCTAATAGTTGATAGCCAGTCAGGGTTCAGACCTAAACTCACTTGTCATACTGTGTTGACAAATATGACAGACAACTGGCACCTTAACATCAACAATAACAACATTTACGGTGCAATATTTGTTGAGTATAGGAAATCCTTTGTCATGGTTGATCATTTTTTAATTAGTAAACTAAAAACCTTAAAAACTAACGATAATTAAATTACGACGTCATTTTGTCTGGTAGGCAGCAGGTAGTTTCTCTCAGTAACCGTTATTCAAAACCCACACAGTTAAACATTGGTGTTCCTCAGGGCTCAATATTATGTCCACTACTTTTTGCCACTTTTACTAATGACCTTCCATTACATCTCAGTATAACATATGATCTGTTTGCTGACGACTGTACAATATATACTAGTCATGACAGTTGTAATGAATTAGGACGTTTTTTAGAGAAAAAACTAGAGAAACTTATAAAATGGAGAGATGATAATCAACTGCAAATAAATATAAATAAACTCAATCCATAGTAATAACTACTGGGCAAAAGCAACAAACATTAGCTTTACACAAACCACCGCTTGAGCTCTTCATTGACAAGCTACGTATTTTTAATATATTTGAACACAAAAAATTTTGTGTTTTAATTGACAGCCAATTAACTTAAAGTTCCCATGTTCATGCCATGACTAAAAAAGTAGCACAACAAGTTTATTCAACTTGGTAAAATTCAGCACTTTCTGGAAGAAAATACACGTAAAAAAATTGTAGGTATCCTAATTCCAAATGTATATTGACTATTGTTTCACAATTTTGGATGGTTGCTCTATATCTAATGTCAAACAACTGAGTTCTCTAAAAAAATCGGGTCTTTCGCCTAGTCTCCGATAGAAACTACGTCGAGAAAAATCATTTATATCGACATCTAAGACTTCAGCCATTTAGTAAACATTTAATTTTTAACAAGGCTAAATCGCATGCAAAGAGTCAGCTGATAAAAGTTTAACACATTCAGAATGAAGCCATGCGGGTAATTCTGAGATGTACAGGAGATACTGTTGCAGATAGGCTCAAAGTTCTGCAGGCAAAGTTATATCTCAGAGTAGCTGCAGACAAGAAGCACCTCCTGCATAAAGCCCTAGGTAGAGCTAAGGATCACAGACTGAAAAGAGGATGGTCTTAGATGGAGCAAGCTGAAGACACAATTAGACATGTGTGCAGGCTTGATAATTTTGAGCGAGGAGAGGAGTGGGCCAAGGTTTGGACTTGTGTAGGCTTCTAATCATGTTAGGTTGTGAGTGCAGTGACTGGCCAGCTGGTGCTGCAGAATCAGAAGTTAAAAGAAATGATTCAGGACAGTTCTCACTCAAGTGATATGATTATCTAAACAGATGGCTCTGTGTTGGCGGGCAGACGAAGACCAATAGACGTCGCTTAGTGCAGCAAAGCCTTGCAAATGATATCACAATGTCTAGTTTAAGATTGGAGGTGCTGTCTTGAGAATCAGCTGTACACACATGCCGTGATTCTAACTGACTCACAGAGCATGTTGAAAAAGGTGAAAACAGGCATGCAGCAGAGTGGCAAGCATCACTACAGAGGTACTTTGGATATTTTCTCCAGGTTATGCCCATGTGTTGGGAAATGAGCAGTAGATAGACTGGCTGGCTCTGCACCCTTGGTGGTGAATTGATGAATGACAAGTTAGATATTGTGAGGGCCCTTGGGAGCGAGAAAACTGTGGGGAGGCGCAGATAGATCATTATAGTCTGAATAGAATGGTGCTGCCAGGAGTTACCAGGAAATCTGGCCGACACTCAAGACTGGGGGAAGGATGAGACGGATATAAAATCAGACAGTTACTGGTACCATTGGAATTGGAACTCTTCACTTGCTGCTGAAGATGAGGACTGAGCACTTATGAGAGTGCCCCGAGCCCTGAGATGTCGATTGGTTATTCAACATTCAAGACCAAATTCATTCTCAAAATCCAATCTCAAAATACTCCAAATTACATCTTCTGATTGATTCAATCCAATTCTGTGAATAGCTAGTGACTAAGTTTATTACATTTGCCTAAACCTAGAATTGATTTATTTAAAACAAGTTAAGCATATTCTGCTGCCCATTTATGGAATCATATTCCTGTGTATATGTGTGTCCATTTGATAATGTCCGTGTGTGCGCCTCTATGTGTGTCTGTTTGATAATTTCTGTGCGCGCGCATGCATGTGTATGTGTGTGTGTGTGTGTGTGTCTCTCTGAATGTGTGTGGTTGTGAGAGTGTGCCTGTGTGTGTGATTATGTGTGTCTTTGAGTGTGTGTGTTTGTGCCTGCTCGAGCATGTGTATGTGCCTGAGTGTGTGTGTGTGTATGTGCGTATGTGTGTGAGTGAATGGGTTTTCGTGTGTATGCGGGTGTGTGTGTAAGTGAGCATGCATTTTACCATCCATGCTTGTTTGCTCAATATTCATAATATGCATATTATTACATGAACATAACATGCTTTATTGATTTAAAAAAAAAAAAACTGCTATGTGAAAGATGATTGTTTGGAAAGGCCAAATGTAAGACAGGCCTGCATGCCCAATTTGTGACCCTTTGAAAAAAATGTTCGTTTGTTAATCTTTTGGGGTAGCATGTAGCTCTTGTTTGTTTTAAATAGCACATGGTGGGGAATGGATCACAGAGTTGCCCAGCCAAACAGCCTTGCATAGAGTAATAGTTAGCTTGGACAAAGGGTGCTGGGAATGGATAGCTGGTGAAACAGACAGCAATGCAAGAGCTGATCAATACAGATTCTTGCCCATGTGACATCATTATATAAACATATGGGTCTGTAGTGAGAGGTCAGAAGAGTGGCTGGGATTTTATTGCAAAGGTGAATTTACCCAGTTTGAAAAGAGAGAGGCTCATGTTAAACTATTGGCCTCACCGCATCCAGTATAAAAATGGAGGTGGAGGCAGTAACAGCAGCTTACTGATAGCACAGCACAAAATGTGGTAATTGCAATGGATTCACCAGGCATGCTTCTGAGAATTGAAACTTCAAAGAAGGGCTGTCCATCAAATAAGTAATAATAATGGAAGAGACTGCTGCAACCTTTGTAAAAGAGCTGTTGCTATTCATCATTATCATCATCAGGTGCCTTGCCGACTGGTGTGGGTGATCATGCCTCTCCACAATCTGCGATCTCCTGCAGGATTTATCAGTTTGTGTGCTGACACACCTCCATGCCATGCAACAAGACTAAAGAATCTTCTCTTGCTGTCTTCCTCTATCACTCTTCACACGGTTCTTTCCATTGGTCACAAAATATTTCATCTTTTTTTTTTCCAAAAGGCTAAAGTTATTTAGGAAATAATATTAAAAAATTCTCCAGATTACGTTTGGATATATTTAAATATAATGGAAGATGGCAAGTGAAGATGAGGAAGGAGTTGTTATAGGAATATTTCGCCCCTATGACCCAATTGTCTTGTGTAGAGAGACATTTCCACACATATCTCTTGTAACCCATTGTATGATGAATCAAACAGTATGCACATTTCATTTCAGGGTTTGTGTAAGCTTGGCAGTTTTATGGGCACAGATGCTAGCTCACAACCAATGGCCGATGGATCCACACTGAAACTAGCCAGAATCTGCAGAAAGTAATCTCTCCTGCTTCTTAAATTGAACCTCTAAGGTTTAGATCACAGTGCCTATGTCTAGTCACCTAGGCGTATTTTAGTATTATAGTTGTTGTTCTTTTTGTGTGCGTGAGAGAGAGAGATTTTTTTTTTTAATGTTTATTTTAAATATGATTTAAAGATTTATATCTAGACATGTGAGATTGGTCATCTTAGAAAGTATGTTTGTTGGCATTTGCTCTCTGCATGTGAACATCTGTGATTCAAGTAATTTAAATTCACTTCCTAGCTAAAATGTCAAGATTCACATACAAACACCAAGCTAGGCTAAATCATGGACAGTTTCACACATAGACACCCAGGGCAGGCTAAAACACGGTCATCTGACATGACACTCGTGGCAAGCTCAAACACGCTTATTTGACATTACACCTAAGGCAAGCTAAAACATGGTCATTTGACATGACACCTGAGGCAAGCTAAAACATGGTCATTTGACATGACACCTGAGGCAGGCTCAAACATGGTCATTTGACATGACACCTGAGGCAAGCTAAAACATGGTCATTTGACATGACACCTGAGGCAGGCTAAAACATGGTCATTTGACATGACACCTGAAGCAAGCTAAAACATAGTCATTTGACATGACACCTGAGGCAAGCTAAAACATGGTCATTTGACATGACACCTGAGGCAAGCTAAAACATGGTCATTGACACGACAGCCGAGGCAAGCTAAAACATGATTTTTTGACATGACACCGAAGGCAAGCTAAAACATGGTCATTTGACATGACACCCGACACCAAGGGCAAACTAAAACATTGTCAGTAAAATATATCGACACATATTTCAAATTAAAATAACTAATCATTTAAAGACTATAGAGTTTTAGTAGAGATGTCATAAAGCAAGTTTTAGGCCAAATTTCACCAGTTTTGAAATGCAAGCATGTGAATATGAACACTAAAAGAACACTGTTTAACACAGTATTCTTACCAATGCTATCTGGTAATCTGGTAATGCTATGCTATCAATGTCAAACATGGACACTCTGTTCAGAAAACAAGGAAAATGATCACAATGAAAATGAAATGATTACTTACTATGCTAGGTATAATGAGAAAGAATCGACCTAGGAAGAATGCTATCAGGAAGAGAGTTGGCACAGAACCAATACTGAACTTTTTAGACAACAAATCAAATGATTTGGCCATGTAACAAGATTGGCATCAGACAGGACACCACAGAAAGCAATGTTATGCAGATACAATGGTAACAGAGCCAGAGGTTGACCACACAGAAGATGGACAGCAGAAATATCTGAGACACTGAAGAGTACAATATACGACACGAACGGAAGGGCCCGTTCCAGAGATTGCTTCCTTCCGTGATGCAGTGAGGCATTCCAGGAGTAGAGGAAAGAAGAAGAAGAAGTCATAAAACATTTTCATGGACCATTCTTTTCAATAGAGAATATACCATGTAAGATATTTGTACAGCAATGTTTTTAGTAGAAAATATACGATGTAAGACATTTGTATACCAATGTTTTCAAGTAAAGAATATACCATGAAATATCTTCTTAGGTTTTTTTTCAAATTAGTGAAAAAATAGAACCTTTTCTGAATACAGTTTTAAGAATTGCAGAACATATTTATAGACAGCAGTTTCAGTAGTGATCATTTAATGAATCAAGTTCATAGACAGCAGTTTAAGTAGAGATCATATAATGAAACATGGTCATAGACAGCAGTTTAAGTAGAGATCATATAATGAATCAAGTTCATAGACAGCAGTTTAAGTAGAGATCATATAATGAATCACGTTCATAGACAGCAGTTTAAGTAGAGATCATATAATGAAACAAGTTCATAGACAGCAGTTTAAGTAGAGATCATATAATGAAACATGGTCATAGACAGCAGTTTAAGTAGAGATCATATAATGAATCAAGTTCATAGACAGCAGTTTAAGTAGAGATCATATAATGAAACATGGTCATAGACAGCAGTTTAAGTAGAGATCATATAATGAATCAAGTTCATAGACAGCAGTTTAAGTAGAGATCATATAATGAATCACGTTCATAGACAGCAGTTTAAGTAGAGATCACATAATAAATCAAGTTCATAGACAGCAGTTTAAGTAGAGATCATATAATGAAACATGGTCATAGACAGCAGTTTAAGTAGAGATCATATAATGAATCAAGTTCATAGACAGCAGTTTAACTCTTTGAGTCCCAGGGGGTTTAGCATCACAGGCCCAGGGGGTAATAAATAGAGTCATAAAATCGGCGCATCATGCGTTCATTGGGCTTATAGGTAGGAACCTATGAACGTATGATGCGTTCCTTGGGACATAAAGAGTTAAGTAGAGATCATATAATGAATCGTTCATAGACAGCAGTTTAAGTAGAGATCACATAATAAAACATGTTCATAGACAGCAGTTTAAGTAGAGATCATATAATGAATCAAGTTCATAGACAGCATTTTAAGTAGTGATCATATAATGAAACATGGTCATAGACAGCAGTTTAAGTAGAGTTCATATAATGAAACATGGTCATAGACAGCAGTTTAAATAGAGATCATATAATGAAACATGGTCATAGACAGCAGTTTAAGTAGAGATCATATAATGAAACATGGTCATAGACAGCAGTTTAAGAAAAGATCACATAATGATCCTTTCCCAACATGCTCTGTGAGTCAGTTACAATTAGGGCATGTGTCTACAGCTGATTCTCAAGCC
This sequence comes from Candidula unifasciata, assembly GCA_905116865.2. Lineage (NCBI taxonomy): Eukaryota > Metazoa > Mollusca > Gastropoda > Stylommatophora > Geomitridae > Candidula > Candidula unifasciata. The sequence goes on from CAJHNH020001684.1 coordinate 181,411, forward strand.
AGCAGAAAGCAGAGTGCAGAGACTGCCTCCACCTCCAGTTTCAAACTAGACTTTGTGATTTCATATGCAAGGCTTTGCTGCACTTAGCGATGTGCATTGGACTTTGCTATAAACCCCTATGCACTTCATCGACCTCTCAATACAGAGCAATCTGTGTAGATAATCACATCACCTGGGCGGGAATTGTCATGAATCGTGTGTTGAACTTCTGATTCTGCAGCACCAGCTGGCCAGTCACTGCACTCACGACCCAAAGAGATCAGAACCCTACACAAGTCCAAAACCTGTTCGGACACCTTGACCAACTCCTCTCCTGGCTCAAACTTATTAAGCCTGCACATATTTCAAATTGTGTCTTCAGATTGCACTATTTAAGACCTTCCACTTTTTAGTCTGTGACTCTTAGCTCTACCCAGAGCTTCATGTAGGAGGTGCTTCTTGTCTGCGGCTACTCTGAGATATGATTTTGCCTGCAGAACTTTGAGCCTATTTGCAGTAGTAGGTAGTGCAAGCATATAGCGCATACATACTACCGGGTATCTCTTGTACATCCCAGAATTACCCGCATGTTCACAAACAGCAATGAAAGTAGAGATCATTTCATGAAACATGTTCACAGACAGAGTATAGATCATATAATGAAACATGTTCATAGACAGCAGTGCGAGTATAGATCATTTAACTCTTTTAAGTACCAGGGAACGCATCATGTGCTAATTTTTTATAACCGATTGGCCCAATCGACATCTGACAAGTGAAGCTACAAATATATTTGCAAGGTTGGCTGAGTTACTGTTTTTTTTTTTTTTTTTTCAAATGGCCGCCAGGCAATATTCTACATGCATGCCAGCATGATTTACGGCTTTAGAAGCCTCAGATTTAAAAAAAAAATACATGTTAATTAGATTTATCCGAAGTTAGATAGATAACATTGTGAATTAGATGTGTTTCAGTCATTTATAGAGTCGAACGATCGAAACCCACTGCTGGCTGCGTAGATTTTTATCATAGTATGGGACGTCGCAGGTCGACCTAGACTAAAATGGGTACCAGGATGGCTGTCCTGGGGAAGTAAAGACGGCCGGCGTAATGCTGACCACATTACCCATCCAATGCCGATTGGTCTGTAAAAATATGGGACGCTCTTCCCATATACCTGATGCGCCTAAGGCGTGAAAAGGGATCTTTACTTTACTATGGAGTCAAACTTTAATGAGAGATATGTCTAATGTAACTCATGGGATGGGGGTACAACAATAGCAAAGTCAGCTGGCATAAATAGAATAAACATTAGTGAAAAGACGATTTTCTTCAGTGTCAGTTCTAGTGCTATTCCCCTTATTATTTAGGAACATAGCTACAAAATTATAGGCAAATTGAGTGTTGTATAAACTTCGTTTTGTGTGAAGATACTTAATGTTTTGGGGGTCAGTTTTCTTTACCAAATAATGGGGCTCTGTTGTGATGCTTCAAAAGATTTACTGGAAAACAAAATCTAATGCATAGATAAAGTTTACATTTTACTTATACATTAAGTGGTTTAATTTCATTTGAGATTCATTTTGGATATATTTTAACCAGCTTTCTTTGAATGCCATGGTGGTGACTGGACATTTTTAAATTTCATTTTACTAATTTTTTGTAAACATACCGTCTGTTTATTTACTAATATTTAATTACTAACGCAAATATTTGTTGTAGCTGTATTCTAGAATTATTCCTCAACAATCCCTGGTCACTTTGATGAATAATATGTGTATGGTGCGCGGCAATTGAATTAGTATGGTCTGTTTTAATGTGTTACACTTGTGAAATTAAACAATTGCATTACCACCCCTTGAGCCTCTAATGCTAAACACCCTGGGACTCAAAGAGTTAATGTAAAATATTCATAGTCATGTAATGAAACATTTGCATAGACAACAGTTTAAGTAGAGATCATCTAACGAAACATGTTCATAGACAGCAGTTTAAGTAGAGATCATATAATGAAATATGTTCATAGACAGCAGTTTAAGTAGAGATCTTTTAACTAATGAAATATGTTAATAGACAACAGTTTAAGTAGAGATCTTTTAACTAATGAAATATGTTAATAGACAACAGTTTAAGTAGAGATCATATAATGAAATATGTTAATAGACAACAGTTTAAGTAGAGATCATATAATGAAATATGTTCATAGACAGCAGTTTAAGTAGAGATCTTTTAACTAATGAAATATGTTAATAGACAACAGTTTAAGTAGAGATCATTTAACTAATGAAATATGTTAATAGACAACAGTTTAAGTAGAGATCTTTTAACTAATGAAATATGTTAATAGACAACAGTGTGAGTAAAGATCGTATAATGAAACAATGGTTGTAGGCAGCAGTTTAAGTAGAGATCATATAATGAAATATGTTAATAGACAACAGTTTAAGTAGAGATCTTTTAATGAAATATGTTAATAGACAACAGTGTGAGTAAAGATCATATAATGAAACGATGGTTGTAGGCAGCAGTTTAAGTGGAAATCATATGCTGAAACATGATCATAGACAACAATGTAAGCAGAGATCATATAATGAAACATGTTCATAGACAGCAGTTTAAGTAGAGATATAATGAAATATGTTTATAGACAACAGTGTGAGTAGAGATCATATAATGAAACAATGTTCATAGACAACAGTTTAAGTAGAGATCATATAATGAAACAATGTTCATAGACAACAGTGTCAGACGAGATCATATAATGAAACAATGGTCATAGACAGCAGTTTAAGTAGAGATCATATAATGAAACATTTGCATAAACAGCAATGTAAGTAGATTAAATTTTTGTTTTGTTTCACAATTGTCTGGAATCTAGGTTTTTAGTGAATGCCAGCAAGGATTCTGATTTACGTAAGTGGGCAACGGAAGGCCTGGCTTATCTCACCTTGGATGCTGACGTGAAGGAGGAGTTGGTCAATGATCAGTCTGCGCTGAAGTCCATCTTTGACCTTGCCAGGGTAGGCTGTTTTCGAAAGTCACTTTAATTTTGATATAAATAGCATACACAAACCCTTTGACAAGCATGATTCTATTGGTTAGAGACCAGAAGTGTGTTTAGTAGCATGTTTTTGTGTAGAACATTGGTTTGTAGTACACCGACATAAGCTGGTGCAAAGTACTCAGGCCACCTACGGTTTGTGAAACAAGTTTTGCTTGAAATTCATAGGTACCCTGACCACATGGGTATTGCCAAGGAAGTGTGAGTTTCATGTGAAACCGACCACTTGTGACAAACTCTGTTGCAGTTTGATTTAGTTGATCTCAGTCAGTGAGGTAGCATGGTCATATGGATCCAACTTCTCTCCTGATTCATCATTTCTGATCCTATCTCTTCTAGTTACATTTAGGATTCATCATAGACATTTCATTTCTGTTATTTCCATTATCAAGAGAAGATATAAAACCAAACAAAAAGTATATTAGCTAGCTTCACAATATAACTAATACAACAAAACATGTGAACGCTGCGGCTATGGAGCCTTCAGCAGCACATGCAAATCATATACTAGTACTACGCAGATACACAAAATCACTTAGCTGGTATCTCGATGCAGCCTGGTCGGTTATTTCTCAGCAGAATGACTACACGTGTCGGCTGGGGGAACAAATACCCCCCCCCCCTCGCTGTGGAGTACCAGGGGCAATAACTGGGGGTTGGAAATAAAACTGTGAGGGCAGTTCAATCCCCTGGGAGTTTAAATAAAACTGTGTTGGCAATTCAGTCCATAAGGCGTTAAAGCCCCCAAAGTATAATGTTGTTTCCATTGTTCTTTTCTATTTTCTTGTAAGTGTCCATGTTTTAACACTGGTAACGCAATGTTTTTTGTTGTGTTTCTAATTTTCCACTTCTGGTGTCTGTCTAATGGTAATCTTATTTCCAGTTTCTAATGATAATATTTAATTTCTAGTGTCTGAGGCTAAACTTCTAATTCTAGTGTGTGCCTGATGGTAAACTTTCATTTCTAGAGCTTATTTTATAGGTATCTTCTGTTTCATTTGTCTATATCTATAATCAGTCAGACACTAGTCTGATTGCTATTTTTTGTCACATGATAATCTTCCCTTTCCATGTGTCTGTCAGATGATAATCTTCCATTTCCATGTGTCTGTCAGATGATAATCTTCCATTTCCATGTGTCTGTAAGATGATAATTTTCAATTTCTTTTGTCTGTCATATGATAGTCTTACATTTCTATTTGTCTGCCAGATGATAATTTTACATTTTTGTTTGTTCACATGATAATCTTCCATTTCTACTTGTTAGTCACAAGATAATCCTCCATTTAATTTTGTCTGTCACACTTCTAATTGTTTGTTGAATGATAATCTCCCATTTTGTTTGTCTCTCAGATGATAATCTTCTATTTCTTTTTTCACATGATAATCTTCCATTTCTATTTGTCATAACAATCTTCCATTCCTGTTGTCTGTCATGTGATAATCTTCCCTTTCTGTTTGTCTGTCACAGGATAATCTTCTATTTCTTTTTGTCTATTAGATGATAATCTTCTATTTCTGTTTGCTATCACATGATACTCTTTCATTTATATTTTTCTGTCAAATAATCTTTAATTTCTATTAATCTACTATTTCTGCGTATCTCTCACAAGGTGGTCTTCTGTTTCTACTTATCTACCAGATGAAAGTTGTCTATTGCACAGAGGCTATGAATTTCTAAAAATAAAGTATGTGTGTCCTGTTTGGTAGAATGCTGATCGTAACACCACGTATGCATCTGTGACTGTGCTGGTGAACTGCACTAACAGCTATGATAAGCCAGAGGTCATGCCTGAGCTCATAGAACTGGCCAAATTTGCTAAACAACATGTTCCGGAAGAACACGCTAAGGTATTGTATTTTGCTGTGTTTGTTTAAATGTGTGCTTGTATGCAGCAATATGTTTTATGTTATAATGTATTTTAATGTTGGGGGTTCTGTTGGCATCTCTAGATTGGTAGATAATGTTAGCTGTTCTTTTGGCACTTTTGGATTATATAGGTAGATAATGTTAAGGGTTCTGTTGGCATCTCTAGTTTATATAGGTAGATAATGTTAGGGGTTCTGTTGGCATCTCTAGTTTATATAGGTTAGATAATGTTAGGGGTTCTGTTGGCATCTCTCTCTAGGTTATTTGGTATAATGTTAGGGGTTCTGTTGGCATCTCTAGATAATGTAGATAATGGGGGTTCTGTTGGCATCTCTAGTTTATATAGGTAGATAATGTTAAGGGTTCTGTTGGCATCTCTAGATAATGTAGAGGGGGTTCTGTTGGCATCTCTAGATTATATAGGTAGATAATGTTAGGGGTTCTGTTGGCATCTCTAGTTTATATAGGTAGATAATGTTAGGGGTTCTGTTGGCATCTCTAGATTATATAGGTAGATAATGTTAGGGGTTCTGTTGGCATCTCTAGATTATATAGGTAGATAATGTTAGGGGTTCTGTTGGCATCTCTAGATTATATAGGTAGATAATGTTAGGGGTTCTGTTGGCATCTCTAGATTATATAGGTAGGGGGTTTCTGTTGGCATAATGTAAGATAATGTTTCTGTTGGCATCTCTAGATTATATAGGTAGGTAATGATAAGATGGTAGGTTGGTTCTAGATTATATAGTTGGGGGTTCTGTTGTCTCTAGGTTAATATATAGGGCATCTCTAGATATATGTTAGGGGGTTCTGTTGGCATCTCTAGTTTATATAGGTTGATAATGTTAGGGGTTCTGTTGGCATCTCTAGATTATATAGGTAGATAATGTTAGGGGTTCTGTTGGAATCTCTAGTTTATATTGGTAGATAATGTTAGGCGTTCTCTTGGCATCTCTAAATTATATTGGTAGATAATGTTAGGGGTTCTGTTGGCATCTCTAGATTATGTAGGCAGAATGGGTTAGGGGTTCTGTTGGCATTTCTAGATTATATAGGTAGATAATGTTAGGGGTTCTGTTGGCGTCTCTGGTTTATATAGGTTGATAATGTTAGGGGTTCTGTTGGCATCTCTAGATTATATAGGTAGATAATGTTAGGGGTTCTGTTGGCATCTCTAGATTAAATTGGTAGATAATGTTAGGGGTTCTGTTGGCATCTCTAGATTATGTAGGCAGAATGTGTTAGGGGTTCTGTTGACGTCTCACTGAGACACTGAGGTACTGGAAAGAGCAGTCTATTCCATGCTCAGTCTACGAAGGCTCAGGTGGCTGGGTCACACCTGGAGAATGGAGGATTCCAAAGTCCCTAAAGACATCCTTTATGATGACTTAATGACAGGAAGAAGATGTCGAGGCTGACCTCTACTACGGTATAATGATGTGTGCAAGCGGGACATGAATGACATGAGGTATTGAGGTGGACTCATGGGAACAAAATGCCATGGACCGTGTTGTGTGGAAAGGGCATATCAGGAAGGAAATGAGAATGAAGGAAGAAATAATTGCAGAAAGAATGAGAGCTGAGCGTCTGAAAAGAAACAGATTAAACACAAATGTTGACAGCAAAGGTCCTGAAATCCCATGCTATCATTGTGGAAGACTTTTCTTGACATGGGCGAGTCTTGCTAATCACACTCGCCATCACCATGGGCTGTGAGTCTCATGCCACCTCATAGCGCAGTATAACACTATCGTCTGGAAAGACGGAAATGTGCCAGTCAGTCAGGCAATGGTATATTTGCTGCTTACTGTGGTGGATATAGGCAGTGGCACTTTGCTGCTTACTGCGGTGGCTGTGAGCAGTGGTACTTTGCTACCTTTTCTGGTGGCTGTAAACAATGGTTTATTTGCTGCTTATTGTGGTGGCTGTAAGCAGTAGTACTTTGCTACATTTTCTGTTTGCTGTAAGCAATGGTATATTTGCTTCTCACTTTGGAGGGTGTAAGCAGTGGCACTTTGCTGCTAATTGTGGTGGGTGTAAGCAGTGGTACTTTGCTGCCTTTTCTGGTGTGTTTAAGCAGTGTGATATTTGCTACATTTTCTGGTGGGTGTGAGCAGTGTTACTTTGCTGCTTATTGTGGTGGGTGTAAGCATTGGTACTTTGCCGCTTATTGTGGTGTGTGTAAGCAGTGGTACTTTGCTGCTTATTGTGGTGTGTGTAAGCAGTGGTACTTTGCTGCTAATTGTGGTGTATTCTCATTTTCTTTTTCTTTCTAGGAAATAGAAGTTGGTCTATTTTCTGTAAAATAATAGTAGCCATTTTGTTTTTGGCATATATTTGAACATAGCCACACAAATTTGAAAGAATCAGTCAGTTTCTAATGAGCCTCTTGTTGTACTTACACCAGGACAAGGCTGAGTTTGTCTCTCAGAGAATACACAAACTGGCTGATGCAGGGATGGTCAATGCCCTGGTGGCCCTCTCTGACACAGACAGCAAAAACAGCAGAGAGCTTCTGTCTCGGTCTGTATTACATGTGTCTCCACAGTCTTGTCTCTGTCCTGTTAGGTCTGTATAGCTGTGTCTCCAAAGTATTGTCTATGTTGTATTTTATCTGTACACATGTGTCCACAATAGTTTCTCTATTATGTTTTATTTATTAATGTTTCTGTACAGTCATGTCTGTTATATTACATCTGTATGCATGTGTCTCCATAGTCTTGTCTCTGCTATATTACATCTGTATGCGTCTCCAGTTTTTGTCTCTGCTTTATGACATCTGTATGCATGTCTCCACAATTTTGTCTCTGCCATATTACATCTGCCTACATGTGTCTCCACAGTTTTGTCTCTGTTACATTACATCTGTATGCATGTGTCTCCTCAGTCTTGGCTGTGTTATATTACATCTGTATGCATGTGTCTCCACAGTCTTGTCTTTGTTATATTACACCTGAATGCATGTGTCTCCACAGTCTTGTCTTTGTTATATTACATCTGTATGCATGTGTCTCCACAGTCTTGTCTCTGCTATATTACATCTGTATGCATGCGTCTCCACAGTCTTGTCTCTGCTATATTACATCTTTATGCATGCATCTCCACAGTCTTGTCTCTGCTATATTACATCTGTATGCATATGTCTGCACAGTCTTGTCTCTGTTATATTACATCTGTATACATGTGTCTCCACAGTTTTTGTCTCTGTTATATTACATCTGTAAGCATTTGTCTCCACAGTCTTGGCTGTGTTATATTACATGTGTCTCCACAGTCTTGTCTTTGTTATATTACATTTGTATGCATGTTTCTCCATAATTTTGTCTCTGTTATCTTACATCTGTATGCATGTGTCTCCATAGTCTTCTCTCTGCTATATTACATCTGTATGCATGTGTCTCCACAATTTTGTCTCTGTTATATTACATCTGTATGCATGTGTCTCCATAGTCTTCTCTCTGTAATATTACATCTGTATGGATGTGTCTCCACAGTTTTTGTCTCTGCTATTTGACATCTGTATGCATGTGTCTCCACAATTTTGTCTCTGCTATATTAAATCTGCATACATGTATCTCCACATTTTTGTCTCTGTTATATTACATTTGTATACATGTGTCTCCACAGTTTTGTCTCTGTTATATTACATATGAATGCATGTGTCTCCATACATAGTCTTGTCTCTGTCACATTACATCTGTATGCATTTGTCTCCACAGTCTTGCCTCTGTTACATTACATCTGTATGCATGTGTCTCCACAGTCTTGTCTCTGTTACATTACATCTGTATGCATGGCTCCACAGTCTTGTCTCTGTTATATTACATCTGTATGCATGTGTCTCCACAGTTTTTGTCTTTGCTATATTACATCTGTATGCATGTGTATCTACTGTTTTGTCTCTGTTATATTACATCTGTATACATGTGTCTCCACAGTCTTGTCTTTGTTATATGTCATCTGTATGCAGGTGTCTCTACAGTGTTGTCTTTGTTGTAATATATAACATGTGCACTGTTGACAAGTGTGTAGTATAACATGTATAGTGCAGACATGTTTGTAACATAATATATATATAAAGTAGACATGTGTGTAATATAACATGCCGACTGTAAACATGTGTGTAATCTAACATGTACACTATAGACACTTGAATGGAATATAATATGTACACAATTAGCACATGTATGTACACTGTATACTTGTGTAACATAAATTTTACACAACAGACACACATCTGTAACATAACGTGTACACTGTAGGCGTGTGTAACATAACATGTACACTATAGACTGCCAGATAGGGTTCTGCCAAGTAGTAGTGCCCTATTTCAGAGAGTCAACATCAACGATGAGATCAATGTTAGAATCTCAAAGGCCAGCAGCATTATCGGCAGACTTTATATCAGTGTCTGTAACAAAATGGTACCTCCATGCTGACCAAACTAAAGGTTTACAAAGCTGTAATTCTTCCATTACTGCTCTACCTTTAGGAAATGTGATTTTTGTATTGGCGCCATGCTAAAAAGTTGAATCAGTTTCATGTAACCTGTCTCGGATAGCTGCTCAAAATCCAATGGCAAGATAAGATCCCAGATATTGTGGTTATTGATAGAGCAAACCTGCCTAGCATCCATACCATACTGAAGAATAATCAACTGCGTTGGGCTGGTCACCTAACCCGCATGCCAGAATATCGTGTCCCAGAGAGAGTTTTTTTTTATGGCGAGCTCCAGAAAGGGAAGAGGTCCCAGGGAGAACAGAAAAGTGCTATAAGGACACTCTAAAAACTACTATCAATTATTTTGGCATCAACACAGCGACGTGGGAGGCTGCTGCGCAAGACCGTTCTGGATGGCGTTCGTCCCTCAGGCATGGTGCATAGGCAGAGAAACGGAGACAGACCGGAAAGAATCTTACTGCTAATCCCACACTCACTGCAGCTTTCATCTGTTGTCTTCACTGCTCAAGAACTTTCCTGGCTTATATTGGAATAATCATGTGTAACATATCATGTAGACTAGAAGTTTGTAACGTAACATATAAAATGTAGACATGCATACAGCATAATTTGTACACTGTAGACACATGTGTATAACATAGAATGCATAACTATAGACACACTTGTAAATAAAGTATAGATGTGTGAAAAACACGGTTATACAAGGTCTGACAATTAAGTAATGAGACTAATTCTATAAAAATTTAAATAATCAACAGTTAAAGATATAACCTGAATTTTATTCAAAGTAAGCCCCTTGTATACAGCAAGTGGCACACTCTAACAATGTGTGTAACATATAGTTCACTGTAGTCGATGTGTGTGTAACAGTAACATGAAACACTGTCGTAACTTTAATTTTGAGACAAAATAATCACATATAGACAAATCTAGGGATGTAGGCTGAGAACACACACATTGTTTTACATAGATCATGTGTACTCAACCCACTGATGTTTTTGCAGACAACATGGTACAAACCGGCAAGTAACTTTTTTTTTGCCAAAACACTAGATTCATCTGCCATCATCTTATGTTAAAACAATGATCATCTTGTATGTTCTCGACTCATGCAATGTGTTCAACATAACATGTGCACTGTAGATCATGTGTGGTGCATTATAATAATTTCATGTACCACTGTTGAATCGTGTCAACACCTAAAAATTTGTGTAAGGGATAAACAATTATCCCCATAAACTTGTTGCATCAGTAACAGTTCAACTGTTTCATATTGTTTTAAAAAACATAGATGCTATGTGTGATTACGTAACATGCACCTCTGACTGGGTCAACATGTGTGTGCTGTCTGCTTATAAATGATGTACATAGCTGAATAGACCATGTTTATGATGGTATTTTTGTGCCATAGTAAAATCAGTCTCAACAATTGTCAGGCCTTGTACCATCTCTTTCACCAGTAGACATAGTCCGCACGTAACTCAGCACAGCGATGTTCCTCCATTTATCCCAGAGTGCCAACTCTGGTACCCATTTCGAAGAGGCTGAGTGAACCCTGTGAAACGCCCGGTTGCGAACACCGGCCGTAGGCTGCAACCAGTGGTAGCTGAATTTGAAAGCGAGTCTTCTATCGACTGCGCTAATGCGGCCCCCTCATAACTTGTACTCTGGAGACACATGTGTACACTAGACATATTTTTAACATAACGTGTACTGCTGACATGTGTAACATAACATGTACACTATATACATGAATGCAACATAATATGTACACTGTAGACACACATGCATAACATAACATGTACTCTATAGTCACATATGTGTAACATCACATGTACACAAGGTATGTGTAACATCACATGTACACAAGGTATGTGTACCAAAACATGAACACTGCAGATGTGTGGAACATAATATGTTCACTGTAGACATGCATGCAACATAATAAGGAAACTTTAAATATATATATGTAAAATAACATGTACACTGATGACATGTGTGCAACTTAACATATGTAGAGTATAGACACGTGTGTAACATGTACACTGTAGGCATGTGTGAAACATAACATGTACACTGTAGACACACATATAATATAACATGTAACTGTAGACACATAGATCATGTGTACACTGCAGAGATATGTGTAACATAGCATTACACCATAGATATGTGTATGTAACATAACATGTGCACTGTAGATATGTGTGCAACATAACATGTAAACTGTAGTCATGTGTGCTTAACGTATATTGTAAACTATAGATGTGTGTGCGTAACATGACATGCAAATTGTCGACATGTGTGTGATATAAAATGTACACTGTAGACATGTTTATGTGTGCAACATAACATGTACTCTGTAGACATATGTGTTCAGCATAAGATGTACACTGTAGACATGTATGTGTATCATAACATGTACACTGTAGACATATATGTGCAACATAACATGTACACTATAGACATATATGTGCAACATAACATGTACACTGTAGACATATGTGTTCAGCATAAGATGTACACTGTAGACATGTATGTGTATCATAACATGTACACTGTAGACATATGTGTGCAACATAACATGTACACTATAAACATATATGTGCAACATAACATGTACACTGTAGACATATGTGTGCAATATAACATGTACACTGTAGACATATGTGTGCAACATAACATGTACACTATAAACATATGTGTATCATAACATGTACACTGTAGACATGTATGTGTATCATAACATGTACACTGTAGACATATGTGTGCAACATAACATGTACACTATAAACATATATGTGCAACATAACAGGTACACTATAAACATATGTGTGCAACATAACATGTACACTGTAGACATATGTGTGCAACATAACATGTAAACTGTAGACATGTATGCAGCATAACATGTACACTGAAGACATATGTGTGCAACATAACGTGTACACTATAAACATATGTGTGCAACATAACATGTACACTATAAACATATGTGTGCAACATAACATGTACACTGAAGACATATGTGTGCAACATAACGTGTACACTATAAACATATATGTGCAACATAACATGTACACTATAAACATATGTGTGCAACATAACATGTACACTATAAACATATGTGTGCAACATAACATGTACACTGTAGACGTTTGCAGCAAAACAAACTGTAGACTTGCACCAGCATAACATCCGAAGACATATAGTTTATTACACAGTGTGCAACATAACGTGTACACTGAAGACATTGTGTGCAACATTTGTACACTGAAGACATATGTGTCTCATAACTGTACACTGAAGACATATGTCAAACTGTCAACTGTTGCAATGACTCTCCTTACAATCGATTGGCCCCAGTTGCTTGCAGACTTCTCACTCATGCACTGACAGTCGAACTCAACAGGTGACAGATGGATGACATTGAACAACTGGATACGATGTCAATCTTTATTATTCATTCACTGGCTGATTCTTTGACCAGTACATGGTGAGGTGCATGTCGAGTTTATAGGTTTATAACACATTGAATAAAGTCAACTTTACCTTCATCGAATAACAGACGTCCATAACGGCAGCAAATTTAACAATTCTCCTGACACACAAACTCAAACATGTTCAGCGCTGGCTGACAGCGTCAGTTCTTGCTGATGGCCAGGTTGGGCGTTAGAAATTCACAGACACATCAGATGCATACTTTATACAAATACTTTCTCCATACCGTATCTTGGCCTAAACGAGACTGCCCCCTTGCTCTTTCTAGAGCATTTTATAATCATCTGTCGCCCACATTAGAATTGCACCCACATCCAAAATTCTAGTTTATTCACACAGGTTTCATTTGGTCAACATTTTTCACGTGTGTCTCGGCTTCGTACTCGTTCAATTCAAATATCTCATTCGTAATCATTCCTACTGTAACATAATTTATCAGGGAGAAATGGTTCACTACAACTGTAGACATGTGTGTGCAACATAACATGTACACTGTAGACATATGTGTGCAACATAACATATACACTTAAGACATGTGTAACAAAACGTGTACATTGTAGACATGTGTATATAAAATTCCATGTCTGTCTCTAACAGGCTGTATCTGGCACTGGCAAGTGAGCAAAGTTTGCGAGGACTCTTGATCCAACAAGGAGCTGTGAAGGTAGCATTACTCTCATCTCATTGACATCAGTTACTTGTTATTATGACCTTGGCTCCCAAGTCGACCCAACCTTGAGTGGGTGCCAGGTGCAGTCCTGGGAAGTAAAGGGGGTAGTCGACTAATGGTGAACTTCCTCTAAAGTCGGAGTGCATCTGCCCGAGTGGCAAAGAACAACCAACGGCTCACAAATGAGCCAGTAAAACGGATGTACATGCAAAACTTGGGACCTGACACAAAGCCAAAATAAAAAGGGACGAACAGCCAGGACTTTCTGCAGGAGCGTACACTTGATGAAGAAAGAAGATGAAGTGGACAAACCAGAGTTTCCCGCATGAGATGACAGCTTCCCTAATCATTTGGCCAGCAGCTTTGCTTGAACTGTGGTAAAGGTGTGAAAATGCAGTGAACACATCTAGCAGAACTGCAAGTATAACTGGTCACTTGCCCAGGAACACAGTAAGGGGATAACATTGGTGTGAACTTGTTCCACAATGAAGCTCAATTATTATTTGTAGACTTGTGTGTAGTTGAATCATTGTCCATGTTGTTGTCTGCATGTAAAGGCAATATTAGTTTTGTCTTTCCTGTTGTGTTTTGTTGGGAAACTGGCTATTTTTATCTCACCTTTATCTTTCCTGGTTGTGTTTTGTTGGGAAACTGGCTATTTTCATCTCACCTTTATCTTTCCTGGTTGTGTTGGATAGCTGGCTAATTCTATCTCACCTTTATCTTTCCTGGTTTTGTTGGGAAGCTGGCTAATTCTATCTCACCTTTATCTTTCCTGGTTGTGTTGGAAGCTGGCTAATTCTATCTCACCTTTATCTTTCCTGGTTTTGTTGGAAGCTGGCTAATTCTATCTCACCTTTATCTTTCCTGGTTGTGTTTTGTTGGAAAGCTAGCTAATTCTATCTCACCTTTATCTTTCCTGGTTTTGTTGGAAAGCTGGCTAATTCTATCTCACCTTTATCTTTCCTGGTTGTGTTGGGAAGCTGGCTAATTCTATCTCACCTTTATCTTTCCTGGTTTTGTAGGGAAGGTGGCTAATTCTATCTCACCTTTATCTTTCCTGGTTGTGTTTTTTTGGGAAACTGGGTAATCATATCTCTCCTTTATCTTTCCTGGTTGTGTTTTGTTGGGAAACTGGGTAATCAAATCTCACCTTTATCTTTCCTGGCTGTGTTTTGTTGGAAAGCTGACTAGTTCTATCTCTTCTTTATCTTTCCTGGTTGTGTTTTGTTAGGATGCTGGCTAGTTCTGTCTCTCTATCTGTCTATATTTCTGTCTGTATTGGTGTGTGGGTTGTGAGGGAGTGCATATGTGTGTGTAGTGTAAGTGAGTGTGTGGGTTTGCATGTGAATGTGGGTGTTATGTGTGCACCTGTTATTGAACATTACTTGCTTTATTGATAAAATACAACTTCTAGGCTCTCCTCAGAATAACAGTCCTAAATTATCGAGGCTAAGAAAATACCCTAACATGGCCTCGATGGTGTGTAAAATTAGGATTTCTCTCTCGCAAATACATCAGGGACAGGTGGCAAATCGCACCTGTTTAAATCTTTCAGGACCACATTTTTTTCTGGGGTTTGGACATTATTAATTGTTAGCGTAATTTTGTTACTGTAACACGACAAAGCTAAAACCTTTCTGAAGATAGCGTATTAGCTGTATCGGGACATATAATATATCAAATTGAAGATAAATGAGTGCAGAATAAATCTAAACTATTTAAATGTCAGTATTAAAATAAAATATTATTAAAATAACACAACATTCAAAGATGTTTGACACATAAGATTAGTGTGAGTGTGTGGGTTTGCATGTGAATGTTCTGGGTGTTATTTTCTCCTTGTTCAACAACACTGCTATCCAATTCTAGAATATGCATGCCTTCTCTGTTCAATTATATGTCGGGTAATCTTTATTTAAAACAATTTAAATACTTTGGATGTTATGATCAATTATTGTATGAAATATCAAATTTCACAAAAATTGAAAATCTGGAAAACAGCTGATCGAAACTGTTTAAATAATTGAAACCACATTTTTTCAATTTTTATATCATCAATAAATTATTGCGTAATTTTGTTACTGTCACGACAGGTAAAACAGTCATGAATAAAGCAAGTCTGTTGGAACATAAAATATATCAAATTGATCATGAATGAGCAGCAGAATAAATCTAAACCTATTTAAATGTCATTTAGTATAAAATATTACATAAAATAACATTCAAAGATGTTTAATCATAATTGTTTGAAAACTTGTTCATAAAACCTTACTTTCCTCCTTGTTCAACGACACGGAATCCAATTCTAGAATATACATGCCTTCTCTGTTACAATTAGTATACTCAGCGATTAGTCCATTAGGGATACATTCATTTGCCAGTATACTAGAAGTTAAATCTAGGATCCAGTGTCAGAGCTGATGGTCTGCCTGCCATGGTGATATTTCCGTATCCTAAACTAAATTATTTGCTTTTTGTGTCCTAAATATCAGCGGAATATCAAGACCTTTTTTTATGCCACTGGCAAGATACATCGCTGAGGGTATTTTATGAACAGTTCAGACCTTTTTGTGACCATTTATTCGAAAAAGATAAAAACTTCTGTGTGAGAAATGGGTGTTTGTATTTCCTGAATGTTCATTTTGGGAACGAACTGACTAGTTCAGTCTCTCTTTGGTACGCGAGTATACTGGCGATTAGTCCATTTGGGATAGGTGGCTTTGACTAGTTAAATCTCTCCTTTGTCTTTACTAGTTGTGTTTTTTAGGAAGCTGACTAGTTCTATTTCCCCTCTGTCTTTACTAGTTGTGTTTTGTTGGGAAGCTGACTAGTTCTATTTCCCCTCTGTCTTTACTAGTTGTGTTTTTTTAGGAAGCTGACTAGTTCTATTTCCCCCCTGTCTTTACTAGTTGTGTTTTGTTGGGAAGCTGACTAGTTCTATCTTTCCTGTGTTTTTACTGGTTGTGTTGTGTTGGAAAGCTGACTAGTTGAACTGTGCTTATTCTGACCGCACTTGGATTTTAGCTGTAGCCTTGCCTTGTGTTCAGCTGTTTAACGTTAGCCAATCCCACTTGTGGTCAACCTCAAAAATTTAAGTTAAGAAATATCTTACATCAAAAAGTTTCATTTGCTTTCAACTACACAGTCTCTTCTAAGCCTGGTCAGCAACAATACAGACAATGGAGCTGTCATGGCTGCCCATTCTCTGGCTAAAATATCAGTGACCTCCGACCCTCACTTTGCCTTTCCAGGACAGAGGGTGAGTAACATTCTACTTATTATTGGATGGTTTACTGATTACTAAATTATTTCACTCAGAATAGCCTCCATGGTGGACATCAGAGGTTTAACAGGCTTGGAAGTTAAAGAGAGCTGCAGTTAAGCGCTTAAAGAAAGTGCGACAGACAGCTCTATACTCACAGGAAGAATTAGAGTGCGCAGAAAGGGATAAGAAAGATAGGACAGAGCTTTTCAAGCATTGTGCGGCAGAGGCCAACAAAGCAAAATGGGAACATTTCATTGCTGAGATAGGGGTGACAAGACACTGGGAAAGTTTTGGAGGTTGCATAGGCAAATGCTCAAGAAAGATCGGCCCAAGGTAGTGGGAACAATTCATAGAGATGACGGTATGCTCTTAACCGCAGACAAAAAGAAGGGGGAGGCTTTCCTAAAGAGGTTTATTTCACAGACCGACCACCACCTTAAGGAGCAAACATTATGTACACAACTTGTATATAAGCCAGTACCATTATACATCATGTTAATTACTGCAAACAAATGTTTAAATGTAGATAGCAATAAAGACATCCAAAAACTGGTTAAACAATACCTTATTAAAACAAATCAAAACTAAAAAGACCAGATTAGGGATTTACTCAGTATAACAGAAGGAACTGATGAGATGGTAACCCCGGACATCCTAGAGTCAGAGAGATAGTGTAAGTATGATGAGTGCATAGATGTGAACATGGACACATACACAAGGATGAGTGCGTGTAGTATGAGTGCATTTGTGTATAGGATGGATACATAAGACACAGTGTATGTAGGCGGATGGTACGGAATCACGTGTGGACGGAACAGTGGGAATATAGTTGTGCGAAAGGTACAGATGAATGAGTACATGGATTTAAATGTTACTGTATGCATGTATATGTGGGTATGAGTGTGCATGTGTGTATATATATAAGAGCGTGTATATTTATATATTTGTAAGTACGAATGACAGTGCAATCAAAGAAACCATAAACTGTGTTGCTGTATCATGTTTCATTTATATGAAAACAAATGGAATGAAGGGTGTAAGCAGCAAGAACGTCATCGCACACCATCCACCAAAACATGATACGTCAGTACCGGACAGGTCACATATCAGTAACGGGACATAGCTTAAAAGTGACACGACCAGACGAAATTACAGACAAAGCGACACAACACGCATAAGACATGGAAGAGTGTGGATGTACTCGTTTTTTTTTTTTTTTTATGAACGTAAGTACAGGCATTGGTAAACGCATATGAAAGAGTTTGCGTGTGTACGTAATGTCAATTAGGTATGCATAAACGGATAAGTATGAAAGGACGTACAAATATGTAGTGTTATCTGCATGTATGAGTACTCGAGTGCATGTACGCATACACCTAGTTGGGTGCGTCCATATACTCCGGGGATTCATAAACAAAACCATCCCACTCCACAGCATGCATACAACATGCACATGACCGACAGGACTCATAACAAAAATATGACTGACAGCAAATAGGGAATACAAGTGACTCGATAATGACAGAACTAGAACGCATAACCTCCAATACCACCCCATCACTGGGATGATAGCAAAGGTTGGTAATGCGATACACATAGTTCCTGCAAAAAGCCACGCTAGAATCCAGCAAGACGGCAACGACGAGAATTGACTGAATGGCCCCCCGCTCCCCTTCCCCCCACCTTTCCCTAAATCTTTCGGATGCACTATGAGTTTAACCCCCAACCCATTCCCACAGAGAGCACTTGATCATGTTCGTTGCCCAATAATACCACAACAATTCTCATCGCCGATCATTTTTATCTCCAAGCGTGAGCTGGACGGTCCGATTTTATATAAACCACTATTATGTACATCAGAGCTTAGCTATCAACACAACCCGATACACATAATAACAAATGACGACTGGACCCGCTACCACTCCACACAAACTCTCACACACATAAACCATTACATGACTAACCCGTTCATATTACAGGAAGACAACTATAAGACCACTATGGTCACACGCGGAAATATTTCACATTTCGGAACTATTGACATTAAAAAACTGTTTTCAGTACTTTTTGGCAAAATTAAAATACTCAAAATTTTAAAACAATAAATGGTGGCCGAAAGGTCGTTGTGTTTGGAAGCTCGCTCTCCTTCGAGATACTCCTAGCCAGATCAAAGGGAGACAGAACAAACAGGAAACACTAAGAATGAAGAAGGAAGACATGCACCAGTGACAACAGGACGAGCGGATTGATTCGGATGGAAGCATTAAGCCAGAAATGGCACAAACACCAGTATTCAGTCCCGAAAGTGACGCAAATAACCCAGACCACAAATATAGGCGGAGACTGTTAGCAGCCTAGGCTAGCTAGCAGCAGTCTGAACATGGTCGAGCTTTTCTTTTTTTTTTCTCAAAAGGACTTGGACTCGGACTTGGACTACATCATGTTACAACTTTTATATAAACCACTACCATTATACATCATGTTACAGCTTTTATATAAACCACTACCATTATACATCATGTTACAGCTTTTATATAAACCACCACCATTATACATCGTGTTACAGCTTTTATATAAGCCAGTACCATTATACATCATGTTACAGCTTTTATATAAACCAGTACCATTATACATCATGTTACAGCTTTTATATAAACCACTACCATTATACATCATGTTACAGCTTTTATATAAACCACTACCATTATACATCATGTTACAGCTTTTATATAAACCACTACCATTATACATCATGTTACAGCTTTTATATAAACCACTACCATTATACATCATGTTACAGCTTTTATATAAACCACTACCATTATACATCATGTCACAGCTTTTAAAAAAGCCAGTACCATTATACATAATGTTACAGGTTTATATAAGCCACTACCATTATACATCATGTCACCGCTTTTATATAAACCAGTACCATTATACATCATGTCACAGCTTTTATATAAGCCAGTACCATTATACATCATGTCACAGCTTTTATATAAGCCAGTACCATTATACATCATGTCACAGCTTTTATATAAGCCAGTACCATTATACATCATGTTACAACTTTTATTTAAGCCAGTACCATTAAACATCATGTTACAACTTTTATATAAACCACTACCATTATACATCATGTTACAGCTTTTATATAAGCCAGTACCATTATACATCATGTTACAGCTTTTATATAAGCTAGTACCATCATACATCATGTTACAGCTTTTAAATAACTAGTACCATTATACATCATGTTACAACTTTTATATAAACCAGTACCATCTTACATCATGTTACAACTTTTATATAAGCTAGTACCATTATACATCATGTTAGAGCTTTTATATAAGCCAGTACCATCATACATCATGTTACAGCTTTTATGTAAGCCAGTACCATCATACATCATGTTACAGCTTTTATATAACTAGTACCATTATACATCATGTTACATCATGTTACAACTTTTATATAACTAGTACCATTATACATCATGTTAGAGCTTTTATATAAGCCAGTACCATTTTACATCATGTTACAGCTTTTATGTAAGCCAGTACCATCATACATCATGTTACAGCTTTTATGTAAGCGAGTACAATCATACATCATGTTACAGCTTTTATGTAAGCCAGTACCATAGAATACATAAGAGAGTTATATGATGGAAAGAAAGCAAAATTACCAGAAGAAAGACATTTAGAAGGTCCGTCTATACTAAAGAAAGAAGTTAGTGTTGTTATTAAACATATGAAGAAAGGAAAGTCAACTGGGCCCGGTGAAATTACAGTAGAAGAATTTGAAGTACTGGGGGATTTTGGGGTAGAAATATTAACTAAACTGTTGAATGACATTTATAACACTGGGTACATTCCAAGAGATATGATGAAATCTGTATTTATTGCGTTACCCAAAAGACCAGGAGCAATTGAGTGTGAAGAATTTTGTACAATCAACCTATTAAATCATGTGACCAAATTACCACTTAGAATTATAATGATAATAACAAAAAGAAAATAAGAATGGAAATGAGTGAATAGCAGTATGGATTTATGGAAGGTAAAGGGACAAGTAATACATTATACATTTTACGAACATTGATAGAAAGATCAGTGGACATACAAAATGACTTATATTTGTGCTTTGTAGATTATACCAAAGCATTTGACAAAGTTAAACTGAGGAGATGATAAAAATGTTGGAAGACATCAATGTAGATGGGAAAGATCTCAAAATATTTAAAAACATTTACTGGAACCAGGTAGCAGCAATTTATTTGGGAAACAGATTGGATACTTTTGAACAGATAACACAAGCAGTAAAACAGGGATGTGTCTTATCCCCAGAACTTTTCTCTCTATATAGTGAATTAATTTTGAAAGAAAAGGAGGGTCCATTCTTGATCTGATGACAGGCTTTACAATGCTCGTAGGCTGAAGGCCAAAACCAGGAAAAGAAAGCTACTTATCAGAGAGCTGCTATTTGTAGATGATGCAGCAGTTGCCACCCATTCGGAGGAGGAGCTGCAATGCTTACTGTCTTATCTGCCTTTGCTGATACATGCTTCTTTGAATTTGGACTAACAGTCAACAAAAAGACAACAAAGGTTAAGGTGCAGTGTTAATGATAGATCTTCTGTTTACATTGACAGTGGAGAGCTAGAGACAGTTGACCTTTTTACTTATCTGAGATCCACAGTGAATAACAAACTACTGCTGGACCAAGGAATCAATATCAGAATACATAAAGCAGCATCAGCAATGAGCATATTAACCAAATTAAGTTTGGGAGAACGGGAAGCTCACAATTAAGATGAAAACTCATGTCCATCATGCTCGTATTCTCAGCATTCAGCTTTATGGCAGTGAAACTTGGTCAGCTTATTCGCACCAAGAGAAACAGCTAAATAGCTTTCACTTGCGATGCCTAAGAAGAATACTTGACATTAAGTGTCAGGACAAGATCACAAATGCTGAGGTATTGGAAAGAGCAGGTATTACAACAGTTTTCTTAAAGCTGTGTCCATGAAGGCTTGGGTCACACCCGGAGAATGCAGAATGGGAGAGTCCCTAAGGACAACATCTACAGTGAATTAAAGACGGGTAGAAGATGTCGAGGTTGACCTCTTCTGTGTTATAAAGAAGTGTGTAAATGGCAAATTAATGATACAGGTATTGACGTAGACTCGTTGGAACAAAATGCTATTTACCGTGTTGTATGGAGTGGGCACATCAGGAAGGGAATGAGAATAAAGGAAGAAATGATTGCAGAAAGGATGAGTGCTGAGCGTCTGAGATGAAACACACTAAACACAGACATTGAGAACAGCAGTCCTGACATCTCATGCTATAATTGTGAAAGACTTTTCCTAATGTGGCCAGGTCTTGCTAGTCACACTCGCCATGGCAAGTTCCATGTCTCCTCATAGTGCGACATCAAAATATCATCTGCGAAGATGGAAAGGTGCCAATCAATTTTTGACACATG
This sequence comes from Candidula unifasciata, assembly GCA_905116865.2. Taxonomy (NCBI): domain Eukaryota; kingdom Metazoa; phylum Mollusca; class Gastropoda; order Stylommatophora; family Geomitridae; genus Candidula; species Candidula unifasciata. Next base: position 203,714 of record CAJHNH020001684.1, read on the forward strand.
TAGATTTATGATGTTTGTCCAATGTCTGTTTATTGACAGTGTAGATCTCTGAAGTTGTCTATTATCTGTGTTTGTTTATTAACAGATGTAGATCTATGAAGTTGTCTAATATCTGTATTTGTTTATTAACACATGTAGATCTATGAAGTTGTCTATTATCTGTGTTTGTTTATTACCACATGTAGATCTCTGAAGTTGTCTAATATCTGTGTTTGTTTATTAACACATGTAGATCTCTGAAGTTGTCTAATATCTGTGTTTGTTTATTAACACATGTAGATCTCTGAAGTTGTCTAATATCTGTGTTTGTTTATTTACCACATGTAGATCTCTGAAGTTGTCTAATATCTGTGTTTGTTTATTAACACATGTAGATCTCTGAAGTTGTCTAATATCTGTGTTTGTTTATTACCACATGTAGATCTCTGAAGTTGTTCTAAATCTGTGTTTGTTTAATGTAGATCTCTGTTGTCTAATATCTGTTTTGTTTATTAACACATGTAGATCTCTGAAGTTGTCTAATATCTGATTAACACATGTAGAATCTCTGAAGTTGTCTAATATCTGTGTTTGTTTATTAACACATGTAGATCTCTGAAGTTGTCTAATATCTGTGTTTGTTTATTACCACATGTAGATCTATAATATCGTGAAGTTGTCTGTAGATCTCTGAAGTTGTCTAATATCTGTATTGGTTTATTAACACATGTAGATCTCTGAAGTTGTCTAATATCTGTGTTTGTTTATTAACACATGTAGATCTCTGAAGTTGTCTAATATCTGTGTTTGTTTATTACCACATGTAGATCTCTGAAGTTGTCTAATATCTGTGTTTGTTTATTACCACATGTAGATCTCTGAAGTTGTCTAATATCTGTGTTTGTTTATTACCACATGTAGATCTCTGAAGTTGTCTAATATCTGTGTTTGTTTATTAACACACCTAGATCTCTGAAGTTGTCTAATATCTGTGTTTGTTTATTACCACATGTAGATCTCTGAAGTTGAAGTTTTGTTTATTACACACATGTATCTGTTGTTTGTTTTGTTATTTAACACATGTAGATCTCTGAAGTTGTCTAATATCTGTGTTTGTTTATTACCACATGTAGATCTCTGAAGTTGTCTAATATCTGTGTTTGTTTATTACCACATGTAGATCTCTGAAGTTGTCTCATATCTGTGTTTGTTTATTAACACACGTAGATCTCTGAAGTTGTCTTATATCTATGTTTGTTTATTAACACATGTAGATCTCTGAAGTTGTCTCTTATCTGTGTTTGTTTATTAACACACGTAGATCTCTGAAGTTGTCTAATATCTGTGTTTGTTTATTACCACATGTAGATCTCTAAAGTTGTCTAATATCTGTGTTTGTTTATTATCACATGTAGATCTCTGAGGTTGTCTAATATCTGTGTTTGTTTATTACCACATGTAGATCTCTGAAGTTGTCTAATATCTATGTTTGTTTATTAACACACCTAGATCTCTGAAGTTGTCCAATATCTGTGTTTGTTTATTACCACATGTAGATCTCTGAAGTTGTCTAATATCTATGTTTGTTTATTACCACATGTAGATCTCTGTGGTACGAGAGGTGTGAGGTGTTGTTTCTCATTTGGTGTGTGGAGAGGTGTTGTTTCTCTTTTGGTGCAGGGAGAGAGGTGTTGTTTTTCATTTGGCATGTGGAGAGGTGTTGTTTTTCGTTTGGTGTGTGGAGAGAGTGTTGGCATGTGGAGAGGTTTGTTGCTCATTGGTGAGGTGGTTTTTTTGGAGAGAGGTTTGTTCTCATTTGGTGTGTGGAGAGATGTTGTTTCTCATTTGGTGTGTGGAGAGGTGTTGTTTTTCATTTGGTGTGTGGAGAGGTGTTGTTTCTCATTTGGTGTGTGGAGAGGTGTTTTTTCTCATTTGGTGTGTGGAGAGGTGTTGTTTCTCATTTGGTGTGTGGAGAGAGTGTTGTTTCTCATTTGGTGTGTGGAGAGGTGTTGTTTCTCATTTGGTGTGTGGAGAGGTGTTGTTTCTCATTTGGTGGATTGTTTCTCATTTGGTGTGTGGAGAGAGGTTTTGTTCTCATTTGGTGTGTGGAGAGGTGTTGATTCTCATTTGGTGTGTGAGAGGTGTGTGTGGAGAGGTGTTGTTCTCATTTGGTGTGTGTGGTTTCTCATTTGAGAGAGGTGTTGTTTCTCATTTGGTGTGTGGAGAGAGGTGTTGTTTCTCATTTGGTGTGTGGAGAGAGGTTGTTTCTCATTTGGTGTGTGGAGAGGTGTTGTTTCTCATTTGGTGTGGGAGAGAGGTGTTGTTTCTCATTTGATGTGTGGAGAGAGGTGTTGTTTCTCATTTGGTGTGTGGAGAGAGGTGTTGTTTCTCATTTGGTGTGTGGAGAGAGGTGTTGTTTCTCATTTGATGTGGGGAGAGAGGTGTTGTTTCTCATTTGGTGTGTGGAGAGGTGTTGTTTCTCATTTGATGTGTGGGGATAGGTGTTGTTTCTCATTTGGTGTGTGGAGAGGTGTTGTTTCTCATTTGATGTGGGGAGAGAGGTGTTGTTTCTCATTTGATGTGTGGAGAGGTGTTGTTTCTCATTTGATGTGTGGAGAGGATTTTTCTTATTTGGTGTGTGGGGAGATTTTGTTTTCTCATTTGGTGTGTTGGGAGATTTTGTTTTTTTATTTGGTGTGTGGAGAGAGGTGTTGTTTCTCATTTGGTGTGTGGAGAGGTGTTGTTTCTCATTTGATGTGGGGAGAGAGGTGTTGTTTCTCATTTGATGTGTGGAGAGAGGTGTTGTTTCTCATTTGGTGTGTGGGGAGGTGTTGTTTCTCATTTGATGTGTGGGGAGAGGTGTTGTTTCTCATTTGGTGTGTGGGGAGATTTTGTTTTCTTATTTGGTGTGTGGGGAGATTTTGTTTTCTTATTTGGTGTCTTGTAGTTGTTATATATCATATGTCTGTGTCTGATCTTGTAATTTAATTGTCATATATGATATATCTGTGTCTGATCTTGTAATTGTTACAGATTATATATCCGTGTCTGCTTCTTGTAATTGCTATATAGCAAATGTCCGTGTCTGCCTCCTGTAATTTTTATATTTACAATTACATTTGTATGTATCTGCACTTTCAGTACTTCTGGCAGATGCAATTGATAATTGTTATGTAATGATAATGAACCTAACTGTATATTGGTTTATGTGTTTGGTATCTTCAGAGCTCGAATCCTGGCAGAGAAAGGTCTGCCCTCCATCGAACATTACATGTTTGAGCAGCATGAGCTGCTGAGACGTTCTGCCACTGAGTGCATTTGTAACATGGTGATGAGTGAGCAGGTAACTTAGAGAGGATGAGGGCACATATCCACACTAACATACATACATCTTACCTTGGACCAAACTTGATTTTATATATATATAAATTACTTTCACATTTAAAATGGCGTAACAGTTGTAACTTTCACAACTCTTAGATTAAATGTATACCTTTTACCAGTTTCCCACATCTTTGATTAAACATACATTTAACATTTTCTCACATCTTAGATTGTACGAGCCACTTGCTGTTTTTTTGGTTATCCAGTACTGTGTCTGTAATGAAAATAGCTCAGATATTAGTCCAGTTTTTCACATGGGTATGTAGGGTTGGATTCAAACCAACACACTCATTAAATAAGTGGATATTTCTGCGTGGGTTGGCGACGACCCCACGTAAGTTGTTTACTAAATACTAGAAGCATAAGAACATGTCAAGTAATTGTCTAGGATATGAGCTTCGCCTGAACGTTGCAACTTGGAAACAGTGAAGAAAACTTAAACGACGGTGTGCCATCATATATACACATTTAGGTACACAGCCGCACAGAGAATAATGAACGCGAAGCATCATACTAGGTCTGACAATTAAGTAATGAGACTAATTCCATAAACATTTTAAAAATCAACAGTTGAAGAAATAATCTATATTTTATTCAATGTAAGCCCCTTGTGCATTGATACAGCAAGTGGCACTATCTAACAAACACTGGAACGACCTCTGTAGTGCTTCTGTTGTTATGGCCCTTTGGTATTGTTGAAGAAGCGTCCTTTGAATCGTAACTTTAATTTTCAGAATATAAAATAATTACAGGGAGACAAATCTGGGGAATAGGATGGAAGGCTGAGAACACACACATGTTTTTGGGCAAAAATTTCTTGTTTTTAGGATGTCTCTTGGGTACTCAACCCGCTGATGTTTTTGGTCATCAGACAGCGAATGTGGTACAAACCGGCAAGGAACTCTTTTCTTGCTAAATTCTTGCACTAAAATGTTATTTATGGTCTCTCTATTAACACCAGATTCATCTGCCATCATCCCCCCAGTAAAACAATGATCTTTTTGAATCCATTCTCTGACTTTTGCAATGAGTTCATCATTACGAACAGAAATTTGGCATTCATGTCTAGGTGCATTAATAATCATTTCCACACCACGTTTGAATCGTAAATACCACCTGAAAATTGTTGAACTAGATAAATAATTATCTAAAATTGTATTTTTCAAGTATCAGAGTCACATGAGAAGCATGCAGCAAGCAAGACACCATCATCACGATCAACACGAGCATCTTTCTCCTCACCTATACTCTTTCAATTGACTCCTCCTGTAGCAAAACTAAACACGAACCTGGAAGTGACATCAACCTCTGTACAGAACGGAGCTGTGCTACAGCTGTTGTAGCTCCAATCCAGTCCCCACTGCTATTGTAGCTGCAGTCTGCACAGTCAACTCACAAAACAGCTGCTGTTGTAGCTGTAGTCTGCACAATCTGCTCACAAAACAGCTGATGTTGTAGCTCTAGTCCTCACAAAGCAGCTGCTGTTGTAGCTCTAGTCTTCACAAAACAGCTGCTGTTGTAGCTCTAGTCTTCACAAAACAGCTGCTGTTGTAGCTGTAGTCTGCACAATCTGCTCACAAAACAGCTGCTGTTGTAGCTCTAGTCTTTGCAAAACAGCTGCTGTTGTAGCTCTAGTCTTCACATAACAGCTGCTGTTTTAGCTCTAGTCTTCACAAAACAGCTGCTGTTGTAGCTCTAGTCTTCATAAAACAGCTGCTGATGTAGCTGTAGTCCACATGATCTGCTCACAAAACAGCTGCTGTTGTAGCTCTAGTCCTCACAAAACAGCTGCTGTTGTAGCTCTAGTCTTCACAAAACAGCTGCTGATGTAGCTGTAGTCCACATGATCTGCTCACAAAGCAGCTGCTGTTGTAGCTCGTCTACACAGTCCTCACAAAACAGTTCCTGTTGAAGCTTTAGTTCACAGTCCACTCACTAAACAGCTGCTGTTGTAGCTCAGATCCACCCAGTTTCTCACAAAACAGCTGCCGTTATAGCTGTAGTCCACAAAAAATGTAACTGTAATTTACCCAAATATTAGCTTCTTACTAATATAATCAATAATCTAGGAGGACTTGCAATGTTTGTGTCCTTCAGTAACAGTTTGCTGACTGACTGATGCTGCCTGGTTGTTGTTTGCAGGTTCAAGAGCTGTACGAAGGAAACAATGACCGGGTAAAGATTCTGGTGCTGTTCTCTGGAGAAGATGACCAGGCATTGGTGAGAGCAGCTACAGGAGCCCTAGCTATCCTCTCAGCCAGACCAGCCATATGCAGAAAGATTGTGCAGGTTAGCTTGATTCTGTCTGATAGATGTTTGTGTGATGTCTGAGGGGTGATCTCTGATCTGTGCTTCCTGGAATGTTGATGTTGCTTGCTAGTTGTGGATGTTTTATCAGTCTCTGAGATATTGTGTCTTGGTGACCCAGCAGAGAATTTGTGTCTTGATGACTCAGCAGAGAATTTGTGTCTTGGTGACCCAGCACAGAGTTTATGTCTTGATTGCCTAGCAGAGAGATTGCGTTTTGATGACCCAGCAAAGAGATTGCGTTTGATGACCCAGCAGAGAGATTGCGTTTTGATGACCCAGCAGACATTGTGTCTTGATGACCCAGCAGAGAATTTGTGTCTTGATGACTCAGCAGAAAATTTGTGTCTTGATGACTCAGCAGAGAGATTGTGTCTTGATGACCCAGCAGAGAATTTGTGTCTTGATGACTCAGCAGAGAATTTGTGTCTTGATGACCCAGCAGAGAGATTTTGTCTTGATGACTCAGCAGAGAATTTGTGTCTTGATGACTCAGCAGACAATTTGTGTCTTGATGACTCAGCAGACAATTTGTGTCTTGATGACTCAGCAGAGAGATTGTGTCTTGATGACTCAGCAGACAATTTGTGTCTTGATGACTCAGCAGAGAATTTGTGTCTTGATGATTCAGCAGAGAGATTGTGTTTTGATGACCCAGCAAAGAGATTGCGTTTGATGACCCAGCAGAGAGATTGCGTTTTGATGACCCAGCAGACATTGTGTCTTGATGACCCAGCAGAGAATTTGTGTCTTGATGACTCAGCAGAGAATTTGTGTCTTGATGACTCAGCAGAGAGATTGTGTCTTGATGACCCAGCAGAGAGATTGTGTCTTGATGACTCAGCAGACAATTTGTGTCTTGATGACTCAGCAGACAATTTGTGTCTTGATGACTCAGCAGACAATTTGTGTCTTGATGACTCAGCAGAGAGATTGTGTCTTGATGACTCAGCAGACAATTTGTGTCTTGATGACTCAGCAGAGAATTTGTGTCTTGATGATTCAGCAGAGAATTTTTGTCTTGGTGACCCAGCAAAGAGATTGTGTCTTGGTGACCCAGCAGAGAGATTGTGTCTTGGTGACCCAGCACAGAGATTGTGTCTTGGTGACCCAGCAGAGAGATTATGTCTTGATTGCCTAGCAGAGAGATTGTGTCTTGATGACCCAACAGAGAGATTGCGTTTTAATGACCCAACAGAGAGATTGTGTCTTGATGACCCAGCAGAGAGATTGTGTCTTGGTGACCCAGCATAGAGATTGTGTCTTGATGACCCAGAAGAGAGATTGTGTCTTGATGACTCAGCAGAGAATTTTTGTCTTGGTGACCCAGCAAATAGATTGTGTCTTGATGACCCAACAGAGAGATTGCGTTTTAGTGACCCAACAGAGAGATTGCGTTTTAATGACCTAACAGAGAGATTGTGTCTTGATGACCCAACAGAGAGATTATGTTTTAATGACCCAACAGAGAGATTGTGTCTTGATGACCCAACAGAGAGATTGCGTTTTAATGACCCAACAGAGAGATTGTGTCTTGATGACCCAACAGAGAGATTGCGTTTTAATGACCCAGCAGAGAGATTGTGTCTTGATGACCCAACAGAGAGATTGTGTTTTAATGACCCAACAGAGAGATTGTGTCTTGATGACCCAACAGAGAGATTGCATTTTAATGACCCAACAGAGAGATTGCGTTTTAATGACCTAACAGAGAGATTGTGTCTTGATGACCCAACAGAGAGATTGTGTTTTAATGACCCAACAGAGAGATTGTGTCTTGATGACCTAACAGAGAGATTGCATTTTAATGATCCAACAGAGATTGTGTCTTGATGACCCAACAGAGAGATTGCGTTTTAATGACCCAGCAGAGAGATTGTGTTTTGATGACCCAACAGAGAGATTTTGTCTTGATGACCCAACAGAGAGATTGTGTTTTAATGACCCAACAGAGAGATTGTGTCTTGATGACCCAACAGAGAGATTGCATTTTAATGACCCAACAGAGAGATTGCGTTTTAATGACCCAACAGAGAGATTGCTTTTTAATGACCCAACAGAGAGATTGTGTCTTGATGACCCAACAGAGAGATTGTGTCTTGATGACCCAACAGAGAGATTGTGTTTTAATGACCCAACAGAGAGATTGTGTCTTGATAACCCAACAGAGAGATTGCATTTTAATGACCCAGCAGATAGATTGTGTCTTGATGACCCAACAGAGAGATTGCATTTTAATGACCCAGCAGAGAGATTGTGTCTTGATGACCCAACAGAGAGATTGTGTTTTAATGACCCAACAGAGAGATTGTGTCTTGATGACCCAACAGAGAGATTGTGTTTTAATGACCCAACAGAGAGATTGTGTCTTGATGACCCAACAGAGAGATTGCGTTTTAATGACCCAACAGAGAAATTGTGTCTTGATGACCCAGCAGAGAGATTGTGTCTTGATGACCCAGCAGAGAGATTGTGTCTTGATGACCCAACAGAGAGATTGTGTCTTGATGACCCAACAGAGAGATTGTGTCTTGATGACCCAGCAGAGATTGCATTTTAATGACCCAGCAGAGAGATTGTGCCCTGATGACCCAGCAGAGAGATTGTGTCTTGATGACCCAACAGAGAGATTGTGTCTTGATGACCCAGCAGACATTGTGTCTTGGTGACCCAACATAGAGATTGTGTCTTGATGACCCAGCAGAGAGATTGTGTCTTGATGACACAACAGAGAGATTGTGTCTTGATGACCCAGCAGAGAGATTGTGTCTTGATGACCCAGCAGAGAGATTGTGTCTTGATGACCCAACAGAGAGATTGTGTCTTGATGACCCAACAGAGAGATTGTGTCTTGATGACCCAACAGAGAGATTGTGTCTTGGTGACCCAGAAGAGATTGTGTATTGGTGACCCTGAAGAGATTGCCATGGCTTATTACCTCACTCTACTCATCAGGTGAACTCATGGTTGGACATCCTACAAGTTCTGGCGGTCAGTGAACAACCAGACATCCAGCATCGAGCTTGTCACATTATCATGAACATTGTGATGGCTGGCAAAGATCTGGCCAGCCTAGTGGTGGACAGCCCTTTGCTGGAGATCTTGATGGCCGTATCTAAGCACAATAATCCCCTGGAAGAAATGGCCAGAAAAGCTGCACAGAGTGTGAGTACTCCTAAAGTTTATTCACTCACAATCTGCTCACTTTCAGTAACAAATAAAATGATCTGTTCACTCTTTGTAACCATTACCATGATCTATTCTCTGTCTGTAATCATTACCATGATCTATTAACTGCCTGTAATCATTACCATGATCTATTCTCTGTCTGTAGTCATTACCATGATCTATTCACTGCCTGTAATCATTACCATGATCTATTCTCTGTCTGTAGTCATTACCATGATCTATTCACTGCCTGTAATCATTACCATGATCTATTCTGTCTGTAATTATTACCATGATCTATTCACTGTCTGTAATCATTACCATGATCTATTCACTGTCTGTAATCATTACCATGATCTATTCACTGTCTGTAATCATTACCATGATCTATTCTCTGTAATCATTACTATGATCTATTCACTGCCTGAAATCATTACCGTGATCTATGCACTGTCTGTGATCATTACCGTGACCTGTTCACTGCCTGTAATCATTACTATGATCTATTCACTGCCCGTAATCATTACCGTGATCTATGCACTGTCTGTGATCATTACCGTGACCTGTTCACTGCCTGTAATCATTACCATGATCTATTCTCTGTCTGTAATCATTACTATGATCTATTCACTGCCTAAAATCATTACCATGATCTACTCTCTGTCTGTAATCATTACCATGATCTATTCACTGTCTGTAATCATTACCATGATCTATTTACTGTCTGTAATCATTACCATGATCTATTCTCTGTCTGTAATCATTACTATGATCTATTCACTGTCTGTAATCATTACCATGACCTGTTCACTATCTGTAATCATTACTATGATCTATTCACTGTCTTTAATCATTACCATGATCTATTATCTGTCTGTAATCATTACTATGATCTATTCACTGTCTGTAATCATTACCATGACCTGTTCACTGTCTGTAATCATTACCATGAGAAGTTTACTGACTGTAATCATTACCATGATCTGTTATCTTCCTGCAATCATAGCTGAATCTATTCACTGTGTGTAATCATAACCATGATCTGTTATCTTCCTGCAATCATAACTGAATCTATTCACCAACTGTACTCATACCATGACCTGTTCACTGTCTGTAATCAATACCATGATCTACTCTCTGTCTGTGATCATTACTATGATCTATTCACTGTCTGTAGTCATTACCATGATCTATTCACTGTCTGTAATCATTACCATGATCTATTCTCTGTCTGTAATCATTACCATGATCTGTTATCTTCCTGCAATCATAACTGAATCTATTCACTGTGTGTAATCATTACCATGATCTGTTATCTTCCTGCAATCATAACTGAATCTATTCACTGACTGTACTCATACCATGACCTGTTCACTGTCTGTAATCATTACCATGATCTACTCTCTGTCTGTAATCATTACTATGATCTATTCACTGTCTGTAGTCATTACCATGATCTATTCACTGTCTGTAATCATTACCATGATCTATTCTCTGTCTGTAATCATTACCATGATCTATTCACTGTCTGTAATCATTACCATGATCTATGCACTGTCTGTGATCATTACTGTGACCTGTTCACTGCTTGTAATCATTACCATGATCTTTTCTCTGTAATCATTACTATGATCTATTCACTGCCTGAAATCATTACCATGATCTACTCTCTGTCTGTAATCATTACTATGATCTATTCACTGTCTGTAATCATTACCATGACCTGTTCACTGTCTGTAATCATTACCATGAGAAGTTTACTGACTGTAATCATTACCATGATCTGTTATCTTCCCGCAATCATAACTGAATCTATTCACTGTGTGTAATCATTACCATGATCTGTTATCTTCCTGCAATCAAAACTGAATCTATTCACTGTGTGTAATCATTACTATGATCTGTTATCTTCCTGCAATCATAACTGAATCTATTCACTGACTGTACTCATACTGTGATTTATTCACTGTCTGTAATCATTACCATGATCTATTCTCTGTCTGTAATCATTACCATGATCTATTCAATGTCTGTAATCATTACCATAATCTATTCTCTGTCTGTAATCATTACCATGAAATGTTTACTGACTGTAATCATTACCATGATCTGTTATCTTCCTGCAATCATAACTGAATCTATTCACTGTGTGTAATCATTACCATGATCTGTTATCTTCCTGCAATTATAACTGAATCTATTCACTGACTGTACTCATACCATGACCTGTTCACTGTCTGTAATCATTACCATGATCTACTCTCTGTCTGTAATCATTACTATGATCTGTTCACTTTCTGTAGTCATTACCATGATCTATTCACTGTCTGTAATCATTACCATGATCTATTCTCTGTCTGTAATCATTACTATGATCTATTTACTGCCTGAAATCATTACCATGATCTATGCACTGTCTGTGATCATTACCGTGACCTGTTCACTGCCTGTAATCATTACCATGATCTATTCTCTGTCTGTAATCATTACTATGATCTATTCACTGCCTGAAATCATTACCATGATCTACTCCCTGTCTGTAATCATTACTATGATCTATTCACTGTCGGTAATCATTACTATGATCTATTCACTGTCTGTAATCATTACCATGATCTGTTCACTGTCTGTAATCATTACCATGATCTGTTAACTTCCTGCAATCATAATTGAATCTATTCACTGTGTGTAATCATTACCATGATCTGTTATCTTCCTGCAATCATAACTGAATCTATTCACTGTGTGTAATCATTACCATGATCTGTTATCTTCCTGCAATCATAACTGAATCTATTCACTGACTATACTCATATCATGACCTGTTCACTGTCTGTAATCATTACCATGATCTATTCACTGTCTGTAATCATTACTGATCTATCACTGTCTGTATTTACCATGATCTATTCACTGTCTGTAATCATTACCATGATCTATTCCTCTGTCTGTAATCATTACCATGATCTATTTCTGTCTGTCTGTAATCATTACCATGATCTATTCTCTGTTCACTGATCTATTCACTGTCTGTAATCATTACCATGATCTATTCACTGTCTGTAATCATTACTATGATCTCACTATCTCACTGATCTCACTGTCTGTAATCATTACCATGATCTTTTCTCTGTCTGTAATTATTACCATGATCTTTTCACAGTCTGTAATCATTACCATGATCTATTCACTGTCTGTAATCATTACCATGACCTGTTCACTGTCTGTAATCATTACCATGACCTGTTCACTGTCTGTTATTATTACTATGACCTGTTTGCTGTCTGTAATCATCACCATGAGAAGTTTACTGACTGTAATCATTATCATGATCTGTCATCTTCCTGCAATCATAACTGAATAGATTCCTTGTATGTAATCATTACCATGATCAATTCACTGTCTGTAATCTTAACCATAATCTGTTCACTGTCTGTGATTATTACTGTGATCTGTTTGCTGTCTGTAATCATTACCATAATCTGTTCAATGTCTGTAATCATTACTGTGAACTATGAATTGTGAGTAATTACCGTGATCTAGTCTTGGTAACCATTACCATGATCTGTTGTCTGTAATCATTACCATGATCTGTTTTTTGTCTGTAGTCATTACTGTGATCTATTTTGTTTATGTTTATTCGACGGATCAACATCAAGGCACACGGGTGTAACCCATAAGTGCTCTATTCTACTTCTCACTTAAGCCTGCATCCGAAGAATCTCAGCACAGTGCACAAACTCACTGGTGAGGATCCTAAAATACTTTATGTAAATTTTTAACTTTACATTTTGCCTGGGCAATGCCGTTAGGCTACTCTTTGTGACTTGCAACTGCCATGGGATTTTTTACGTGCAAGAATACACACGCGTGTCCGATCTTACTACCAAGAGACCAGGGTAAATTACTAGAAGTCCACATGAAAAAATCCTAGCCTTCACCGGGGCTTAACCCCAGGACCTCCAGCACTTGTGGTGGACACCATACCTCAAAACCACTGTCTGTAGTCATTACTGTGATCAGTTCATTTGTCTGTAATTATTACTGTGATCAGTTTATTTGTCTGTAATCATTACTGTGATCTGTTCATTGCCTCGAATCACTACCATGATCTATTCACTGCCTGTAATCATTACATGATCTGTTTACTGCCTGTAATCACTACTGTGATCTGTTTATGCCTGTAATCACTACTGTGATCTCTTCACTGTCTGTAATCATTACCTTGATCAGTTTACTGCATGTAATCACTACTGTGATCTGTTCACTGTCTCAAATCACTACCGTTATGTTATCTCAATCGACGTCTTTACACATTAGGCATCTTTATGTGTGCTCAGTTCCTCCAATGCAGCAGCCACTTCAATGTACCTCTACTTATTATTGCCATGAGGAGTTGGTTATAGTGTCTTCTGTCTTTACCTCTAAGATGGCATAGTCGTGCTTCACCAAGCTTAACTTCTTGGTCACGAAGTCGTATTAGCGTCAGAGATTTGCTTTATCTCCCAACCTGATCCGAACAGCGTTGATGATATCAGCTCTGTCCATGCTTTTTCCCCATTTGCATTGGTGCATTACTTGCCAGCTGGTCAGCTCTTTCATTATCATTTACTCCTGCGTACCCAGGTGTGTAGATACAGATGATGGAGGTTCACTACCGTGATCTGTTCATGCCTTTAATCACTACTGTGATCTGTTCACTGCCTGTAATCACTACCCTTATCTGTTCACTGCCTGTAATCTTTACTGTTATCTGTTCATTTTTCTTCAATCATTACTGTTATCAGTTCATTTGTATGTAATCATTACAGTTATAAGTTCATTTGTCTGTAATCATTACCATGGTCTGTTCACTGTCTGTAATCATTACCATGATCTGTTTGCTGCCTGTGATCATTACCTTGGTCTGTTCACTTCCTGTAATCATTACAGTGGTCTGTTCACTGCCTCAAATTGCTACCATGATCTGTTCATGTCTGTAATCACTGCCTGTTATTATTACCGTGATCTGTTCACTGCCTGTAATCATTACCGTGATCTGTTCACTGTCTGTAATCATTACCATGATCTGTTTACTGCCTGTAATCATTACCATGATCTGTTCACTGCCTGTAGTCATTACTGTGATCTGTTCACTGCCTCGAATCATTACTGTGATCTGTTCACTGCCTCGAATCATTACCATGATCTGTTCACTGCCTGTAATCATTACCATGATCTGTTCACTGCCTCAAATCATTACCGTGATCTGTTCACTGCCTGTAGTCATTACTATGATCTATTCACTGCCTCAAATCATTACCGTGATCTGTTCACTGCCTCAAATCATTACAGTGATCTGTTCACTGCCTCAAATCATTACCGTGATCTGTTCACTGCCTGTAGTCATTACTGTGATCTGTTTACTGCCTGTTATCATTTGTGTATCTGTTCATTGTCTGTAGCCATTACTGTGATCTATTCACTGCCTCGAATCATTACCGTGATCTGTTCACTGCCTCAAATCATTACCGTGATCTGTTCACTGCCTGTTATCATTTGTGTATCTGTTCATTGTCTGTAGTCATTAGTGTGATCAGTTCATTTGTCTGTAATTATTACTGTGATCAGATTATTGGTCTGTAATCATTACCATGATCTGTTCACTTTATGTAATCATTACCGTGATTTGTTCAGTGCCTGTAATCATTACCGTGATTTGTTCAGTGCCTGTAATCATTACTGTGATCTGTTTCCTGTCTGTAATCACTACCATGATCTCTTCACTGCCTGTAATCATTACCATGATCTTTTCATTGTCTCTAATCATTACTGTGATCTATTCACTATCTGTACTAATTACCATGATTTAAAACTGTCTGTAGTCTTTACTGTAATCAGTTTATTTGTCTGTAATCACTGCTGTGATCTATTCATTGTCTGATATTATGATGATTACTGTTGTTGTGTGATAGCATGATATTAATGTTGTTAGCTGATGTGGTAGTTTGGGCACAGTAACTACTGTTTTCGTGGGGTCCGCGGCTAAGGCGTTGCGAGTCTGACTCATAATCCAACGTACTGCAATCGAAACTCGCTGCGAGCTGCGTGGATTTTTATCGTGGTATGGGACGTCGCAGGTCGACCCAGCCTCAAATGGGTACCAGGATGGCTGTCCTGGGGAAGTAAAGACGGCCGACGTAATGCTGACCACATTACCCACAGAGTGCCGATTGGTCTGTAAAAATATGGGTGCTCTTCCCATATGACCGATGTGCCTAAGGGTGTGTAAAGGGATCTATACTTTACTTTTTTTTTTTTTTAACTACTGTTTTCCCATTCTCTCCTCCAGACTCTAGAGAAGGCAGTAGAGTACAAGTGATCCAGGAGAATCAGGAAGGCAAGGCACCAGACATGTTCCTGGAGATTTTACGAGCTCAGTTACGCAAAGCCAGAGAAGATGAAGAGAAGAGATTAAAAAAAGAACAGGAAGAAGAAGAACGGAAAAAACATGAACATGAAGAGGAACAGAGGAAACAAGAAGAGGCTTTGAAGGAAAAAGATGAGGAAAATTATGAGGAAATTGTTGTGGAGGGCCAAGATGATTCTATAGATAAGGGAGGGGTTCAGATCCGCGAACTCACAGAAGAAGAAGCCGCCGCACTAGAATCTCAAGAGAAAGCACACACAGACCATGGACAAGCCACAACCACAACTGCTTCAAGTCATTCGTCGGTGCTAGAGCAGACTCCGGATGAGGACAGCGATGACATCACTCAGGAAGAACTAGAAAAAGGAGATGTGTGGAATCAAGAGGGTGCTCTTTCTCATTAAGAAATTTCTGACTAAAACAGTGTTTGTTGACTGGAGAGAAAGTACCTTTGACAGTCAGCCATTGAATGATAATGATCTTGTGCACACATGTGTTTCTGGTCACACTGCGACTGCTGGAACACATATATAGCTTGGTTTATCAGGTACTTGCTGTACTGCCTCAGTTTTCACAGTAAGTGTGATTCTTGTGTGTATTTGCTGTACTGCCTCAGTTTTCACAGTAAGTGTGATTCTTGTGTGTATTTGCTGTACTGCCTCAGTTTTCACAGTAAGTGTGATTCTTATATTTGCTGTACTGCCTCAGTTTTCACAGTAGGTGTGTTTCTTATATTTGCTGTACTGCCTCAGTTTTCACAGTAAGTGTGATTCTGTACTGCCTCAGTGTGTGTACTTGTATTTGCTGTACTGCCTCAGTTTTCACAGTAGGTTGTTTCTTACCTCAGTTTTCACAGTAAGTGTGATTCTTGTGTGTATTTGCTGTACAATTGTTCATTCTTGATTGTTGTATTTGCTGTACTGCCTCAGTTTTGACAACAAGTGTGATTCTTGTGTGTACTTGCTGCACTACATCAGTTTTCACAATGAATGTGGTTTTTGTGTGTACTTGCTGTACTGCCTCAGTTTTTCACAGTAAGTGTGATTCTGTGTTTTGCTGTACTGCCTGACAACATATTCTCTGCTGTACTGAGTTTTCATTTGTGTGAAGCTTGTGTGTATTTGCTGACTAGTTTTGACAACAAGTGTGTTCAGTGTATTTGCTGTATGCCTCAGTTTTCACAGTAAAGTGATACTGTACTGCCTCAGTACAGTATTGAATCAGTGACTCAGTGTTTCATAATATTCTTGTTTATTTGCTGAGTCAGTGACATGCACTTGCTTGACTACACAGTTTTCACAATGAATGTGGTTTTTGTGTGTACTTGCTGTACTGCCTCAGTTTTCATATGTGTTTCCCCTGACTATATTCTCTGCTGTGGATTTTATTTGTCTGAAGCTTATTATGATAGATTGAAACTGTGTCAGTGATATGTGTGTCATGATACACTAATATTGAATCAGTGACATGTCATAATACATTTATACTGAGTCAGTGACATGCATGATACACTAATGTTGAGTCAGTGACGTGTGTCATGATACATTGATATTAAGTCAGTTTTGTGTTATGATGCATTTATATTGAGTCAGTGACAAGTGTCATGATACACTAATAGTCAGTCATGACATGTATTAAGATACATTGATGTTGAATGAGTGAAATATGTCATGATACATTGATATTGTCAGTGATGTGTAATGATACATTGAGTCAGATTCATAATACATTGATGTTGAGTGAAGAACTTGTGTCATGGTACATTGATATTGAATGAACGAACGAACGAACAATCTTTATTTTCAGAGGGTTGAGAATTGGGCATGCAGGACCGTCGACCATTCTGCCTTTCTAGTCTCCCAATTTTCATACATCATTTCATTCATACATCATTGTATTCATACATCATTTCATTCATACATCATTGTATTCATACATCATTTCATTTATACATCATTGTATTCATACATCATTTCATTCATACATCATTGTATTCATACATCATTTCATTCATACATCATTGTATTCATACATCATTTCATTCATACATCATTTCTTTCATACATCCAGTAATAGTAAAATAATCAGTAGCATCATATGTTCAGTACATGCACTGGAGTGTGCACATTTCTAACTACAGTAAATCCTGGAAAAATGTGCACTATTTCTAAAGTATTTTTTATCATCTATGGGAGCATGTAATCTGTGCTCAGATAATTTTTGAACAGTTTCCGATTTTACGTATAAGGACTGGTGGTATTTTTGACTTGTTGCGGAAGATAGTTCCACAGTTGAGCTTCGGGGTACACCAAACTTATTTTGTATAAGTCTATCCTAGGTTTAGGGATATGTAATATTTTTAGGCATTTGCTACGCCTTCCATTATATTTAAACAATGTCCATAGGTAACATGGAGCCTTTTGTGATAAAATTTTGTGAATAAATATTGCCTTATTGAAAAGTAGACGTTCGTGAAGCAGGTAGTAGCATAAGACCTTTATATTTTTTAGAACTGACCGCCCCATGATTATTACTTATTAAGCGAATGGCCCGCTTTTGCAGTGACATGAGCCTCTTGATAACAGAACTGGAACAGCCATCACTTACTGTAGAGCAGTAGTCTATATATGTCTGGCTCTGAGAAATGTATAATATCTTTCTAGGGTTTTCATCCAGAAAGTTTTGCAAGTTGGTAAACCTTTTTAGCTGTTTGTTTCGCAAGTGCTTGTACGTGAGAGTTAATCATAGATTTGCATTAGTGACCAACCCCAGTGCTTTGTGCTCAATTACACTTTCTACTTGAGTTCTCCCAGTGTAGAGTTGAAGCGCTCTCTGTGAATTTAAACTATACAGTTTTTTTTTTGTCTGTCGTTATTAGCATAGATTTTGTTTTATTATTGTTTATTTGCATACAGTTTGTACATCTTTATTTGACTACATTATTTATTAATTCTTGTTGTAATGATGACTATTAATACGTTACAAGTTTTGTCATTTATGTAGATAGTAGAGTCGAATAAATCACAGGACAATGACAGACATAAAAAGATCATTTATGTAACCACCGAAAAACAGAGGGCCCGAGCATCGAGCCTGGAGGTACCCTACTATTTAAAGTAGTGGTCCCGAGATGGGGATTTATTGTATGAAATTATTTGTTTTCTGTTTAAGAAAAGGGATTTTATTAACTTTAATGACCTAGAATTAAATTTCATTGTTTCAATTTCTCTTATGAAAATTAGTTAACTAGTTATTTGGGTTATCTTCATTGCACTCCAGACATGTCCACAGGTGCTCAGATCCTACCCTCAGTATGAACCTCTTCGCCCGGAGGCTAATAGTACCAGTTCTGTGTTGATTAACAAGTCCTCTGATGTGCCTGTTGTCCATCTCACTTTTTTTTTTTTTTTGCTATGCCAATCTCAACTCCTAAGTCTATCATTCTGGCGAGTGATGTGGATTCACTCCACCCTTCCCATTTCTCAGAGGACATTAATAATATCAGCAGGATCCATAGGCTGACCGTCGGCAGTGATAGCTGATCCAGCTAACCTCATTTCCATCAAGGCATATGTGTTTCGGAACTAATAAAAAGGTGACTCAAGGCATACGTGTTCCGGAACTAATATAAAGGTGAATCAAGGCATACATGTTCCGGAACTAATATAAAGGTGAATCAAGGCATACGTGTTCCGGAACTAATATAAAGGTGAATCAAGGCATACGTGTTCCGGAACTAATATAAAGGTGAATCCAGACATACGTGTTCCGGAACTAATATAAAGGTGAATCAAGGCATACGTGTTTCGGAACTAATATAAAGGTGAATCCAGACATACGTGTTCCAGAACTAATATAAAGGTGAATCCAGGCATATGTGTTCCGGAACTAATATAAAGGTGAATCCAGACATACGTGTTCCGGAAATAATATAAAGGTGAATCAAGGCATACGTGTTTCGGAACTAATATAAAGGTGAATCAAGGCACAGTGGACTTCTGCAATGACTCAGGCTACTGCCTTCACATTGAACCTGCCAGAAATATTACAAGAACATTAGGGTCTATCATGTCAGAAGGTTTCAGAATATCTATAAACACCTTGCCACATATTTTCTCATCGTTAATATTCTGGTGCCAGTTTTCTGTCATGTTTGTTAAGGCAGTATGGCAAGAATGTTTTGGTTGAAATCCTGGTTATCCACTAACAGTTTGTTGCAATCTAAATGTTGAAATAATCGGTCTACAGTTACCTGGAATACTACTGTTTAAAGAACCAGATTTTAGATGTGGATAAACTCTGGCACTCTTAATGCTGATGGGAAGTAGCCTTTGACATGACATTAGTTATGAAGGTCAACGACTCGCAAATAACTGGTGCAGCACTATGAAGGATCCTATTGCTGATTCGGTCTGAACCGGCTGTATTGTTGTTTCTGAGACTGTTGAGATCTATAAATACTTCAGCAACTGACATGACAGGTGTGTCGGAAGGATTGTCTTCAGAGAATTTCTTTTTGCCAAATGATGGTAGCAGAGATAAACCACAAGGACATTTTAGTATTATGGCTTTTAACTCTTCTGCATCGGCTTCAATGAAACTATGGAAATCATTCGTTGCTTTATTAGATGTCGGCAAACGGCTTGAAGTACCTTTGTCAATGTATTAATTGCCTTCCATATATCTTTAGTGTTTGTTTTATCTACTGTTAAATTTTTTTAAAGGTTCTTCTTCTTGTTAAGAATGGCATACTGGACTTTGTTTCGCAGACTCAAGTATGTGATTACATCCTAATTTGTGTATGCCTTATCTCGCTCTCTCATAATTTAAAACTACTTCCTGGATGATCCATGGGGATTTAGTCTTGTTTCACACAGACCACCTTAACTGACACATGCTTATCAACTACACTAGAGAAGGTCTTCAGCCAATATTCCAGAGCGTCATCTGGATCAGGAAGTTGATAAACGTGGTCAAGAGGTGATTTGAGCAAGTCTAGTAGAAATGCATCTTGATTACAATTTTTATAGCTTTTAAGTTTAATACTTACATGTTTTTGTTTGATGATTTTTGCGGCTATTTTATTCCAGGCACAAATTACAGGATAATGATCGCTCATTGTTGTAGTCTTTACCTTGCCTTCTTTAATGCTATCAGGACATGTTTCATAAATGTGGTCTACAAGTGTTGACAATGATTTAGTTATTCTTGTAGCTTGTGTGACTATCTGCCGGAGATTATATGAGGTAATCTGTCTTCCACGCCTTGTTGAGTGAGTGAAAGATGTCATGATACATTTATATTGAGTCAGTGACATGTGTCGTGAAACACTGAGTCAGTAGCACATGTGATATTACAGTGATATTGAGTGAATGACATTTATCATGATACATTAATATTGAGTCAGTGAAATATGTCATGACACATTGATGTTAAGTCAGTGACATGTGTCATGAGACACTAATATTGAGTCATTGACATGTGTCATGATATATAACATTGATAAATTGACATGTATCATGGTACACTAATATTGAGACTGTGACAAGTGTCATGGTTAACTGAGATGCCGTACAACCATGGTTTGTTGATTGACTGAGGTAATCATGTTGATCATACTTGATGAAATACTTGTTGACTGTTGTGGCCTTAAACAGCATTGACAGATTAATGTGATAAAGCCTTGTTCAGTAAAACAAAGATATATCATCTCAGATGTAAGATACAAACAATAGTCCAGTAGAGTTAATGGAATTGTGATATATCATCTCAGATGTAATACACAAACAATAGTCCAGTAGAGTTAATGGAATTGTGATATATCATCTCAGATGTAATACACAAACAATAGTCCAGTAGAGTTAATGGAATTGTGAAATATCATCTCAGATGTAAGATACAAACAATAGTCTAGTAGAGTTAATGGAATTGTGAAATATCATCTCAGATGTAAGATACAAACAATAGTCCAGTAGAGTTAATGGAATTGTGATATATCATCTTAGATGTAAGACACAGACAGTAGTGTTTCAGACGATTATTGTCTGTCTGGTGTCACCAATAGAAACTGTAATCTCAAATGCCTGCTGAATATTGTCTGTATCACCAATAGAAACTGTAATCTCAACTATCTGCTGATTATTGTCTGTCTGGTGTTACCAAGTCTCCTGTTCAATTCTACACTAACCACTGATTGTCAAACTTCATGAACATGTGCACATGCACGCAGCGCACGCACACACACACACACACACACACACACACAGATAATGATAGCAACAGCCAGATATTTTATTGGTCTTATATTACTGATAGAAACTAGAGATATCAGCAACATACTTTGTGCATACCAGCAAACTTATAGTAAATTGTTGTTTCGTACAGATTGTTTCACAACCAAGTGTTGCTACATACAGATTGTGTAGCAGCCAAGTGTTGTTACATACAGATTGTGTAGCAGCCAAATGTTGTTACATACAGATTGTGTAGCAACCAAGTGTTGTTACATACAGATTGTTTCACAACCAAGTGTTGTTACATACAGATTCTGTAGCAACCAAATGTTGTTACATACAGATTGTGTAGCAGCCAAGTGTTATTACATACAGATTGTGTAGCAGCCAGGTGTTGTTACATACAGATTGTGAAGCAGTGAAATTTTGTTACATACAGATTGTGTAGCAGCCAAATGTTGTTACATACAGATTGTGTAGCAGCCAGGTGTTGTTACATACAGATTGCTTCACAACCAAGTGTTTTTACACACAGATTCTGCAACAGCCAGGTGTTGTTACATACAGATTGTGAAGCAGTGAAATTTTGTTACATACAGATTGTGTAGCAGCCAAGTGTTATTACATACAGATTGTGTAGCAGCCAGGTGTTGTTACATACAGATTGTGTAGCAGTGAAATGTTATTACATACAGATTGTGTAGCAGCCAAGTGTTGTTACATACAGATTGTGTAGCAGCCAAATGTTGTTACATACAGATTGTGTAGCAGCCAAGTGTTGTTACATACAGATTGTTTCACAACCAAGTGTTGTTACATACAGATTCTGCAACAGCCAGGTGTTGTTACATACAGATTGTGTAGCAGCCAAATGTTGTTACATACATATTGTGATATATAGCCAAGTGTTGTTACATACAGATTGTGTAGAAGCCAAGTGTTTTTACATACAGATTCTATAGCAGCCAAGTGTTGTTACATACAGATTGTGTAGCAGCCAAATGTTGTTACACACATACTGTGTAGCAGCCAAGTGTTGTTACATACAGATTATGTAGAAGCCAAGTGTTTTTAGATACAGATTCTGAAAAAGCCAAGTGTTGTTACAAACAGATTCTGAAACAGCCAAGTGTTGTTCCATACAGATTCTGTAACAACCAAGTTTTGTTACATAAAAATTTTGTAACAGCCAAGTGTTGTTACATAAAGATTTTATAGCAGCCAAGTTATGTTAGATACAGACTGCTTCACAGGCAAGTGTTGTTAAATATAGATTGTTTTACCACTAAGTGTTTGTACTTATAGATTCTGTAGCAGCAAGTGTTTTTGCATATAGATTATGTAGCAGCCATGTGTTGCTACATTTAGATTCTGTAGCAGCCAAATGGTGTTGCATATAGATTCTGTAGCAGCGAAGTGTGGTTACATATAAATTATGTTGCAGTCAGATGTTGTTACGTATAGATTCTGTAGCAGCCAAGAATAGTTACATACATATTCTGTGGCAGACAAGTGATGTTACATACATATTCTGTGGCAGCTAAATGTTGTTACATACAGATTGTGTAGCAACCAAGTGTTGTTACATACAGATTGTTTCACAACCAAGTGTTGTTACATACAGATTCTGTAGCAACCAAATGTTGTTACATACAGATTGTGTAGCAGCCAAGTGTTATTACATACAGATTGTGTAGCAGCCAGGTGTTGTTACATACAGATTGTGAAGCAGTGAAATTTTGTTACATACAGATTGTGTAGCAGCCAAATGTTGTTACATACAGATTGTGTAGCAGCCAGGTGTTGTTACATACAGATTGCTTCACAACCAAGTGTTTTTACACACAGATTCTGCAACAGCCAGGTGTTGTTACATACAGATTGTGAAGCAGTGAAATTTTGTTACATACAGATTATGTAGCAGCCAAGTGTTATTACATACAGATTGTGTAGCAGCCAGGTGTTGTTACATACAGATTGTGTAGCAGTGAAATGTTATTACATACAGATTGTGTAGCAGCCAAGTGTTGTTACATACAGATTGTGTAGCAGCCAAATGTTGTTACATACAGATTGTGTAGCAGCCAAGTGTTGTTACATACAGATTGTTTCACAACCAAGTGTTGTTACATACAGATTCTGCAACAGCCAGGTGTTGTTACATACAAATTGTGTAGCAGCCAAATGTTGTTACATACATATTGTGTAGCAGCCAAGTGTTTTTACATACAGATTCTATTGCAGCCAAGTGTTGTTACATACAGATTATGAAACAGCCAAGTGTTGTTACATACAGATCGTGTAGCAGCCAAATGTTGTTACATACATATTGTGTAGCAGCCAAGTGTTGTGACATACAGATTGTGTAGAAGCCAAGTGTTTTTACATACAGATTCTGAAAAAGCCAAGTGAAGTTACAAACAGATTCTGAAACAGCCAAGTGTTGTTACATACAGATTCTGTAACAACCAAGTTTTGTTATATAAAGATTTTGTAACAGCCAAGTGTTGTTACATAAAGATTTTATAGCAGCCAAGTTATGTTAGATACAGACTGCTTCACAGGCAAGTGTTGTTAAATATAGATTGTTTTACCACTAAGTGTTTGTACTTATAGATTCTGTAGCAGCAAGTGTTTTTGCATATAGATTATGTAGCAGCCATGTGTTGCTACATTTAGATTCTGTAGCAGCCAAATGGTGTTGCATATAGATTCTGTAGCAGCGAAGTGTGGTTACATATAAATTATGTTGCAGTCAGATGTTGTTACGTATAGATTCTGTAGCAGCCAAGAATAGTTACATACATATTCTGTGGCAGACAAGTGATGTTACATACATATTCTGTGGCAGCCAAGTGATGTTACATACATATTCTGTGGCAGCCAAGTGATGTTACATACATATTCTGTAGCAGCCAAGAATAGTTACATACATATTCTGTGGCAGACAAGTGATGTTACATACATATTCTGTGGCAGACAAGTGATGTTACATACATATTCTGTGGCAGCCAAGTGATGTTACATACATATTCTGGCACAAAAAGTGTAGTTGTTATATTTCTTATTAAGTTTGTGTCATCGTTGTTTGGGAGCTGCAGTTGTGTAGTGGCTAGACACGTGTGACTCGGAAGGTTTTGGGTCCTGACGGTACTCGACTTGATTCAGAAATGACTTTGACTCACAGATCAAGCCAGGATTGAATAGTACCAGATAGAGCTGGCGGCTGGCGTGATGCTGACCACATCACCAACCAAGTGCCAATTGGTCTATAAAATATAGGTCTAGCCCTATATGCCCATTACAATGAAGTCAATGACGACATTGACTTTGGTCTTGGCCTCCTCACTGTCAGCAAAAACCCAGCTAGAAAGACTGGACCGAGTACAAAATGAGGCTAAAACTAGGATTACCAGATTACACATGAAGTCATGATAAGAGTTTTTTTTATATTACATACTTTGTTATTTGCTTTTTTTTTCTGCATGAGAATAGAGCATAAGTCATTAGGGAAAAAATGTATCCTGTTTATCAAAACATTGGTATGTAAGAACATTGCTTGCATGTGTTAACATTATCAAATGAATTTACTGCGGAACTCCAAACTTGTCCCTGTGAGTTTTCATGGCTTTTGTCATCCAGTCGAGTTGTTGAATCAGCGTCTTTGCTGCCTTCTCCATGTGGTCATTAATAGGCTTGCCATTTTCATCCAGGGCTTTTTGCACTTCTGGGATACCAAATATGTTGGACACACTTAGAGTTCCTAGTTCGCTCAGAAAAGCTCGCAGCTGCATCGCTGCTCTCATACCGCCATATATCCCTGTCAAATCAAATATGTGCATTGAACCAGAATCAGTAGTTGCCAACTCAATAAAGTATACAAGCAGAGCATACTTCCACACTTGGAATATGGGTCAACTGCATGGTGTTCAGCATCTAGTACCACATTAAAGGAGTTAGACAAAGTGCAAAATCAAGCGCTCAGAGACATCACAGGAGGAATGAAATCAACCCCCATATTAGAAATGGAGAAAGCTGGGAAAACACAGGCACTGAGAGAACGCAGAGATACAAAGTTGCAAATACAAGCTGAAAAGTTCCTCAGTATGCCAGATCACCCGATGGAAAATAGATTTAAGAACCTAGCCTTGGGACGGTTAAAAAGAAGCAGCTTTATACACCAAGCAAAAAGAATATGTAGACAAACTCCTGACCTTCCAGAAATTGGTTGCCCACTAAAAAGTATTCCGGAACAAACCCCATGGAGAGAAAAATGTAAACTAACGGTACAAATCCAGACAAATGTGAAAGGGATATTTGACAAGAAAGAGCAAGATAGTGTACAACGCAAAATGGCCACCCTCAGTTATATTGATGAAGAATACCCACAAGAACAATGGGTCAGAGTCTATACAGATGGGTCCGCAGAAAGTGCAGTTAGAAATGGTGGTGCTGGAGTGTACATCGAATTCCCAGATGGTACTAGGGATAAGTCCAGCGTACCAACCGGGAAGTACTGCCCATAACTACGATGCAGAAACCCAGGCTATTAAGATAGCTACAGAGAAACTGCTAAATACCAACCTTGGCTCACAGTATGTGGTAATGCTTACAGATGCTAAATCAGTACTTGAAGCACTCCAGTCTAGGAAACTACCAGAATTGCAAACACTGCTGACACAACTCAGCGTTCAGCGAAGAGTCGTAATGCAGTGGATACCGTCTCATTGTGGAGTGCCTGGAAATGAGAAAGCTGATCAACTGGCAGGGGAAGGTGCGAAAAAGAGCAGCCAGATGTACCAGTCACATACCACCAAAAGAAAAGAATCATTAAATCGATCAGGAAACCACCAGCCCCAGCACAAGACGACTATTTTATTATGGACAGACCAGAACAAGTCATTATCTTCCGCCTCAGAACAGGGGCACAACCGATTATGTAACCACATGTTCACAAAATTCAAGATAGGTGTATCAGCCATGTGCACCTGTGGAAATGTGCCCCAGACCGCAGAGCATGTACTCCAGGACTGCACCGAATTTGACACATTAAGGCAAACCTTTTGGCCAGAAAGAACAACAGTGGAACGTAAACTCTATGGACCACTGAATGAACTAACAACGACAGTGAAATTTATACAAGAGACAAAACTGCTGATATAGATAACTTATTTCAGGCGAACGAAAGAAGAAGAAGTAGTTGCCATTTTATTCTATGTATCACTATGGCTATAAATCATTATCACTATGCCTCTGTATCTTTATCACTACGAATCTTACTCTCTGTAAATCATCACCTGGCAAAATTATTGAAATAGAAATAGTTAGGAAATTAGAACTTTAAAACAATGTTTTAAGCTCTCTCAGTTAACAGTGTCTGGCATCAACCCCCCTTTCCCCCCCCCCCCCCCCTTTTTCAACTAATCATATCATCCTCTCCGAAGGATGGGAAAGTCATCATCTGACAAAATATTGTAACTAAAATGAGCTTGGCATCCGTGTCCACCCAGACTAAAATGGGTAGCATTAATTTGTACTGAGAAGTATATGTGGCCAGTGTAACAGCTACCACATCACCCATCCAGTACCAGTACTACTGCTACCATTACAACCACCACTATCGCAATAACAACAACAAAAACTATCACAATAGTCTGTGTAGGTCAGTGTAGCCAGAGGAGTTAGCGCCGCATGCTGTCGCTACGGACTGTTTAATTTAATTGTGCCCCCGACATAGAAAAAAAAAACTTCATCACCTAACCAGTGATGGAACCCATAGTAAAAAGTACACTATACTCATGAATCGCGGAGAAAAATACCCCGCACCCGTCATCTCTCCCTCTCCGAAGGGACGATTTTTAACTGACTTGGCATCCGTGTTCACCCAAACTAAACTGGACTGTAAGACATCTTAGTTAACATTTTTAGTCATCGCGAATAGTTTTTGACTGAGAAGCGTCATGGAGAGGCAATATGGGACTTAACTGAAATCAGATGTCTTTGGGTGAAAGGCGCAGATATCGCAGCCTAGCTGTAAACCACAATACAACATGGCAACCACCATTTTAAGGGAAAAAGAACAATTATCACCCTTGTGGGGAATCGAACACTGGTAACCCACGTGAAGGGTGGAATACTTACAACTATACTACCGAAGATTGAAGAGTTTAGGTCAGATATCACAGCCTAGCTGTAAACCACAACACAACGTGCCAACAGCCCTCTCGAGGGGGAACAAAGATTACCCTTGATATGACCATTGAGCATCATGTCGCCGCTATCGCAGGTTAGCTGTGAATTCCAAAACCCAAAAAAAAGGCGTAGATATCGCAGTCCAGCCATAAAACACAACGTGCCACCCGCCCAGTTAAGGGATATAAAAAAAAAATGTACATCACCTTGCGAGGAATCGAACGCGGGTCACCCGCATAATAAGCAGATATTCACAACTACGCTACCAAAGACTGTCCGTAGATAGTGGAAATGAAATTACAGTGGAACCTCGCTTAACGAGCATAATTTGTTCCAGAATCATACTCGTTAAGCGAAACAATTTTTCTCATATAAAATAATGTAAAATACGATAATGCGTTCCATGTCGAAAAAATACTCATAAAATGCTATGTATAACGTTTATTCAAAGAAAATTATATGCATATTGTTAAGGAGAGTGAATCATCTTCATCTTTTCTTCAAACGCAGAACGAACCCACCTGGAATATGAATTCAATTTGCAGAAAAAAAAAGTCGAAATAATTATAATACATACAGATAATTTTTTTTTTTTTTACTAGAAAGATGTCCAGAGACATTTGTTTTTGCGGACGGTTGAATATTTGGCGAAAATCGCCACACAGCATTATCATTAAGAAATTTGAAACGCACATAGCCCCTTCCTTATTAGGGTGAGACTTCTCAATGTAAGATGCAACAGTTTGCCATGCTTTCAGCATTTCTCTTTTTTTATCCAGAAGATTGTTGTTTTTATGTTACCTCCTTCTCCTCTGACAAACTTTCCTCCAAAACTTCTTGCTGTGAAACACAATGCAACTCCATAAGCTCTTGGGTGGTCAGCTCTTGGCTGTGGGAACAGCAAAACGGTTGTACACGCAAAACTCAGGTCTAGGTAAAAGCCAAAAGTCCAAGCGGACGATTAACCGATACCTTCCGCCGGAATTCACAGCCGGTGAACGTAGAAGATGTACATATATCACAATATAACACAAGTTTGAGAAAATGTGTGATCACAAGCGACACTACGATGTTACTGGAACAAGTGCTAAACACTGATGTAACATGCGCACAATTGGGACTTTCTCTCTCCTCGCCACTCGTTATGCGAAACGTCGCTCGTTAAGCGTCATTTTTTTACAATTTGTTATGCGAGGTTCTACTGTATATAGTAAAGCAAAGTTCAAAAAGAGCTCAGCAGTCAAAAATGGCCAATCAACTAAAAACAAATCCGGACCAGCAACGAAACGAATAAAGATTTGACCATTTCTGGAGCTACGTTGTTTGTGTGATTTTCTGAACCAAAAAAACATGCTTTGAGTCAAAGGCAACGTTGTGTGAAAATTTGAAAGCAATCGGTTCAGTAGTTTCCGAGTCTAAATGTAACAGACTCGGAAAATTAACATTTTTATATAACTTAGATATATATCATTATCACTATGCCTCTATATCATTATTATTATGCCTGTGTATCAGCATCACTACTGCTATATATCATAATCATTATAGCACTATATCGTTATCACTATGAATCTGTATCATGATCACTATGGCTATATATCGTAATAACTATGCCTTGATATCATTATCACTATGCCCCGGTATCAGTATCGCTATGGCTTTATATTATTATAATTAATTCTATATATCATTATCACTATGAATCTGTATTATTATCACTATAGCTTTATATCATTACCCCTATGACTATATATGATTACTGTTATGGCTATAGCCTCATCACTGTGGCTATATATTTTAATCATGGATTGCAGCTGTCCTGTATTCACGTCGGGTTGCTCTTCGACTGGGCTCATAGACCTCAGAACCATGCAGTTTGGCCCCAGGACTGCCAAAGGGAACCGCCATCTCGCCTGTGCTCTTTAACGTTTATACGAGCAAGATTGCAAGCCTAGAAGCAGCAGGAGTTGGAAGGATACTGACTTTTGCGGATGATATACTTGCATATAGGCAGGGGGAAGAGAGGGAACAAACAGCCCGGGAGCAACAAGCGACAGTAGACAAAGTGACTGAGTGGTGTACAGAAATTAGGGCTGTCGTCCACCCGGAAAAGGCGTCTGTTTTGTGGTGTTCTCTGGACAACAGGATCGTTGAATCTAATGTCTCAAGTCTTACGGTAGATGGTAGAAACTAGGGCTGTATCGGAAATTCGCTTCGGGGCCGAATAGTGGACCTAATTGGTATTCGGCCGAGTAGTGGCGGTCGGGCCAAATACGAATAGTGATTTCTGCATACACTGCGATGGACTGAAATAACTCTCTCATTAATAATGTCACAATTTATAGCCGACTTTTCTTGATTTTCACCGCGGCACCCCTGGCATACGCACCCAGTTTTAGAACCTCTGCTGTAATCCCTTGGAGGAGTCAGCAGGCGCTGTTACCACGCAGCCGGGTCGCATTTTTTTTCCCGCTACGACAGATTTAGGCAGAAGGCATAAAGAAATTTGAAAGTTAAAATTTAAATTGTCTTTCCTCGCCACTGTCTAAAAAGTTTTTTTCCCCTCAAAGTGTATCATACTGCATAAAATGCCAACCGCAGCTTGCTAAAAATTGTCTTTGTATTTATCCCGACATGCGATCAATCCTCCATCTGTATTCGTGAAGGTGCAGCAGATAAGTAAGGTTGTGACTACATTTTTGCTCACATTTTGAAGTGGAAAATGTGGTCTGAACAATATTAACTGTTAGCCTCGTCATGTAAGCACGTATTTTTAAGGGAGTGCGTTCTTTTTTTTTTTTTTTTTTTTTTTTCGTGCGTGTGTATCTCTGTGTGTGTGTGTGTGTGTAAGAGAGAGAGAAAGCGTGCATTTTTTCGATCTTTCGGGGTGTCTTTGCCCAAATCAAATTGAAGATATTGCGAACGAGAATATGAAGGTGCATTTAAATTACATCGAACGGACGGTGATTTAAATGCGAAATAGGCACATGGATAAAATCAGATGAAAGATGCATTAATAAAATAAAAAACAAATTAGGACAGGCAAAAACTGCATTTTATTTAAAAAAAAAGGACATCTTATGCAATATATCTTTGTCTTGCTTGCTACATACATCCAGTTTTAACATATGGCTATGAGTCCTGGACAATCGGTAGGCAGGCCAAACAATTTTTTGAGGCCTCAGAGATGTGGTTTTACAGAACAATGCTTAAAATATATTGGACAGCCTAAAAAAAGCAACCACTAGGTTTTGAAAAAGGCGGGAGCCCGAAGACAACTAATCACAGACATCAGAAGGAGACAGTCATCATTTTTCGGCCATCTTATAAGAAGTGTGAAAATGGAACATGTGGTGACCACTGGAAAGATTTGTGGAAGGAGAGATAGAAAAAGACGAGAGAAGATTCTTGACAGTCTTGTTGCATGTCATGGCGGTGTGTCAGCACATGAACTGATACATGCTGCAGGAGATCGCAGATTGTGGCGAGGAGAAATCGCTAACACCAGTCGGCAAGGCACCTGATGATGATGCTACACTATTCGTATTCGGTACAGCCCTAGTAGAAACGTCTGCAGAGATAGCAAACTGAAATATTTGGGAATTACATTTGACAGGAGGGACCATGTGTAGAGTTTTGTAACAAGATGCCAAAAAGGACTTAGAGCACTTAAGACTATGGCTGCAATTGACACAGAGCAGAGAATGCTTTTCAAG
The DNA here is from genome assembly GCA_905116865.2 of Candidula unifasciata. Taxonomy (NCBI): domain Eukaryota; kingdom Metazoa; phylum Mollusca; class Gastropoda; order Stylommatophora; family Geomitridae; genus Candidula; species Candidula unifasciata. The sequence continues at coordinate 235,102 of CAJHNH020001684.1, forward strand.
CTATATCAGCACCTGATCCTGTCAGTGGTGGATTATGGCCTGGGACTGCTTACCATCTCATAGAGTCAGATGGACAAACTAGACCGCATATAGAACGCAGCTATGCGGGTCATTCTGGGTTGCACAAGAGACACCCCAGTGATGTGTATGCGATACATCCTTGGTTTGCCGACTGCTGCAGGTAGGCACAAGGTGCTGCAGGCGAAGTCATATCTCAGGGTAGGTGCAGACACAGACCACCCTTTGCACAAAGCTTTGGGTGCAGTTGAGGGTCAGCGGCTGATAAGAGGGAAGTCATGGCTCAGGCAGAAGACAATCAGAAAGGTTTGCATCCTTGAGAACATTAGGCAAGAAGAGAAATGGGTCAAAGTGCCACCTGAACAGTCAGACGTGTGTAGGGTCATAATCACACTTAGCCGGGAATGCAGAGGTGGCAATTCAGCAATCATATCAAGATAATGCTCGCTTAGAGGATTTGATCATTAACACAGACGGTTCAGTGTCAAGCGACAAAAGAGGTGCTTGGGGTTTCTTAGCAAAAGTTAATGGTTGACGTTTGGTGCAGGAGAGCCTAGCATATGATACCACAACATCCAGCTTAAGAATCGAGGTGGAGATGGTCACTGCAGCTTTCCGCTGTTTAGAGAACACGACATACACACATCGTGACTGTGACTGACTCAGAAAGCATGCTTATGCAGATCAGGACAGGCATGCTTTGTGCAGAATGGCATGCCTTGCTGCGGAGGATATGGGTGAGGCAAGCAGACAGACTGGCTGGCTCTGCACCAACTGGTGGAATACTGATGCATGATAAGGCAGACGTGGTTAGTGCCTTGTGAGAGAGCGTGTAAAAATCGGAGGAGCAGATGGATCACCACAGTCTGGTGAAACTGGTGCAAGGGGGAGCGACGAGAGGTTCTGGCAGTTGCTCAGAGGAAAGGCAAGTCGGACGTTTAATCAGAATGCCACTGGCACTATTAGTATCGGAACTCTTCGCTGCCTGCTGAAGATGGGGACGAAGTACTTATGGGAGTGCTGTGATGTCGGTTATTGAATCAAATCAATCAATCATGTACATGTAAACAAAGACACCATTAACATGTAGACAAAGAATATATGAACACGTAAACAAAGACGCCGTAAACAAAGTCAGTTATCATGTAAACGAAGAGTATATGAACATGTAAACAAAGTCACAGTTATCATGTAAACGAAGAGTATATGAACATGTAAACAAAGTCACAGTTATCATGTAAACGAAGAGTATATGAACATGTAAACAAAGAAACCATAAACTTTTTAAATATTAAAAAAAAAATAAAAAAAAAAGAATATATGAACATGTAAACAACATCACCGTGAACATGTAAACAACATCACCATGAACATGTAAACAAAGTCAATTGAGATGACAGGATTGGTTATTTATGACAAACAGCAAAATTTAGAACAGGAGTGTGAACTTGTGAGGTCCACTGTTTTCTTACCCATGGAGTAGGTGACAATGCCGCTGGGCTTGTAGCCAAAGATACTTGCTGGGAAGTGATCCAGCATGTTACTGAGAGCTGGAGGGATGCTGTGGTTGTATTCGGCAGAGACCACCACAAATGCATCTGCCTGTTTCACTTTCTCCTCACACTCCACCATCCACTTGGGAGCTTGGCTGCGGTCTGGGTAATGATAAACAGCTTTCTCCAGCAGAGGGAACTTTAGCTCCAAAGGATCTGCAGAAATGTAAAATAGCACTATCATCTGGGGGGTTTGCCATTATATCGCAGGAAACCTCACCAGAAAATCTAGTTATGGTGCTTTTTTTTCTTTTCTTGTTATTGTACTCAGCACGTGCATTGCACGCGATTCTTCTCAGACACTTCCTGTCTGCCATCATATTCTCCTTTATCCCCTTCCTGATTTTTCCACTGGGTGCAGCATGGCTGCATATTCATACGAATTAGCCTCAGTAGCAACATCGTTCGTGTTTCTCTTGCACGCATCTTTATGTCACTGTTGAGGTCGGCCTTTACATCTTTCATGCATCTGTAATTCACTGTAAAAGATGTCCTTTGGGACTATACCATCTTCTTGTGATGTCTGCATTTTTCAGTACCACAGTGTCCTGTCTTGTCCTGCCACTTAATATTTTTCTTAGGCATCAAACGTGAAAGCTATTTAACCCTCTCCTAGTGCGAATGAGTTGACCAAGTTTCACTGTCATAAAGCAAAATGGTGAGAACACAAGCCTGATAGACAAGAGTTTTATTTTAATCGCGAGCTTTCTCTTCTCCCAAACTCGGTGTTAATCGGCCCATTGTTGATTTCTTGGTTCAGCATTAGTCTGGTATTGACTGAGTATCCCAAGCATGTATAATGGTCAACTGTCTCCAGCCATGGAGACTACATTAGCCTCTTGCACTATCGTCTTGTCATCTTTTTGCTGATTTAGGAAATTCTAAAACACTCCCTGCGTAAATGCAATGAATATATTTAATAGCTGATATATCACTAGTGAATGTGTTACGAATATAAACACATGACCTCAGAACTATTCACCACAAACTCTCTATTATAACGGGTCTGGCTGGTTTACCAGGGCGGTGTCCTGTCTCTGCTACTATGTATACATTATAACACACGATGATATCAGTAATAAATCTTGCCAAACAAGGATCCGCAACAAAACCCCCACTGAGAATAACATTCTAAAAAACTGTTGACAAACTACACCATCAAAGAACTCCTATTCACGGATGATCAAGCTCAGATTGCTAACTCAGAAACAGAACTGCAAGGTCACATAAATGGGTTGAAAAAGGTATGAAAACTAACATCAACGAAACAGAGGTTTTTATCATAACAAAGAAGAAACACACATCCAAATGACAGAACACCTACTGAAACAAAAGAAGAACAATGATTTAGCAAGCATTATATAAACTGGCAAATCAGAAGATGCGATGCAGTGTTGACGCAATAAAGCAAACTAACTTGTTTGTAAGCTCGCGGCAAAAGGTCTCGTAGCATAATAAGTTTTAGTACTGCGTACAACTTAAAAGGGGTGGGGGAGGGGGTATAGCTATAACACTGTTATTTTCGACACTTGCCGAGTACATCGGCATGAAACTATAACCCTGTTTTAACGCTCACGAATACATCGATATGGTAGTGTAACTGTTGAGTTTTGACACTCACCGAATCTATCCGCATGATACAATATCATTAGTTAGTTAGTTGGGTTATCACCATTGCACTCCGGACATGTCCATGGGTGCTCAGAACCTCCCCTCAGTATGAACCCCAGTGTCTGATGGCTAAAAGAACCAGTTCTATGTTGATTAACAAGTCTGGTGTGCGTCTCGTTTTTTGCTATGCCGATCTTAATTCCCAAGTCTGCCATTTTGGCGAGTGATGTGGATTCACTGCCACCAAAGTCGCCTTTCCTTCCTATTTCTCCGAGGGCAGTAATAATATCAGCATGATCCATAGGCCGACCGTCGGTGGTGATAGCGAATCCAGCCAACATGTCAGCTCTTTCATTTCCATCGACGCCTGCGTATCCCGGAACAAAAATAAAGGTGTCAGTGGACAGTGCACAGTGGACTTCTGTAATGATTCAAGCCATTGTCTTCGCACCGAACCTGCCTGAATCCTCCGGATCATACTCATTGAATCACTGAGTATACATACGCGGGTGTATTTTTGTGTTTCGAGCCAGTCAAACGCTTGCGTCACTGCCATCATCTCCATCGTCATGCTGCTGGTTGTCACGGAAAAGGCGCGGTTGGCTTCTTTGACTGTTCTGCCCGCTGAGCGTGCTGTGAATGCCCATGCGCTTCTTTTTTGGCGTATAACGGATCCGTCTGTGTAGATTAGTGCATCTGCTTCGTCTCAATTTTCACTGATGAGGGCGTTGACCTCTGCATTAACAGCAACGGGATTCTCTTCTCTACATCGCCTGTTGAGTGTGGCAATGCAGGCAAATGTACAAATAAACGCATGAAGCACAGGTATCCACTCTGCACCAGGTATGATGTCGGTTAGGCTGAATATTTGCCTAATAACATCTTCTGCCCGACCTAGCCACGATTTTCCCCTCTTCATTCTGTCGCCCTTTTCACCAAAAAGCGCTTGATGCAGTGGATATTTCTTATCAGCACATATTTTGAGGTATGCCCGAGCCCTCCACATCCTGATCCTTTGGTTCATTGTTGGAAAGTCAAGTAGATACCTCATTGCTCCACAGGATACAATATCACTTTATTATAACACCAACATCCACGTGATACAATATAAGTTTTTTTTATAACACCCACAGTACATGGAAAGTACAAGTTTATTATACCTCATGAATCCACACATGATACAATATCAGTTTTATTTTTTAACACCCACAGAATACATCCACATGATACAATATCACTTTATTATAACACTCACCGAATACATTCACATGATACAATATCAGTTTTATGTTTAACACTCACCGAATACATCCACATGATACAATATCAGTTTTATTGTTAACACTCACCGAATACATCCACATGATAGTTGTGCAGTTCCAGTTGTTTCTTCATAAACCGGGCCACCCTCAAACCCATGCGGCCGTCTCTGGTTGATCCCAGAAAGAGAACAATCCGTAGTTTGGAGGCTGCCATGTCTGCGGTGAATCTCCGATACATACACAAAATGAAACGAAGCTGGGAGACTATAAAACAGCTCAGAAACACAGAGATGCAGGTGTGTGTAGACCTGTAGCCCGGTGTGCAGGCAGTGAATTTAGCCCAGAGTTCTACTTCCAGCAGAAACACTCAATGTGTCCAGTGAACCCAACAAAAATGTCGAACATAGGCAGTCAGCTCCCGCACGCCCCAGAAGCCGCCTGTCACCATGACTGCGCACAATATTTATTGCTTTCCCGTCAAACAGAAACCAACCCTCACCTCGTGCAACAGCCAGGCTTTCAGCGTTGTGTTTATGATGTCAGCAAAAATAAATTGCTTCAATAGACAGACTGTAGCTTGCAAATCGTTACATTTATGTCTAACCACTGAGTGTATGTCTGGGTGTATATGTGTATGTCTCCGTGTGTTTATACATATATATATATATATATGTATGTGTGTGTGTGTACTTGTGATGGTGTACATTTGCGTGTCTCAGTGAGTGTGTCTATATATGTGTCTCAATGATGTGTACATGGATGTATGAGGTTTCTATAAATACTCACTTGACATTGTCCTTCGTCCCTACAACCCAAAAAATGTGAAGAAATCAAATAAAACTGATACAAACTTGCACGATCGCCTGAAAGAAACATATGCAAGATAAAATATAACAGTAATGTACTGTGAAATCTCAATAAACATTGTCACATCCCAATTATAACCATAAGGTAAAAAAAAAAAATTGGTGTATGTGGAAAATAACTTTTACATCTTCGTATGTTTCAGCGCGTTAATTGTTGTATGACATTATAAGAGCATCAGAAAAAAGGCCGGTTATTTGACCGTCATGGCTATCGGGTGATGACTGGTAATCCTGTATTCTTATTCAGTGAAAGGATAATGTGGTCAACCCGGAGCTACTATTTCCGTTCAGATTTCCTAGTTAACCTTTTGGACTGGCACGACACCAGCGGCCTAACCTCTGGCCACTATAGAGATGTAAAAACACCACACTAGCGGCCTAACCTCCGGCCACTATAGAGATGTTAACACACGACACTAGCGGCCTAACCTCTAGCCAGTATAGAAATGTCAAAACACAACACCAGCGGCCTTACCTCCGGCCACTATAGAGATGTCAACACACAACACCAGCGGCCTTAAATCTGGCGCAGACAGAGACGTCCACATACCACTACATAGGCTTAACCTCTGGCAACAATAGAGATTTCCACACACTACACCAGCGGCCTAACCTCTGTCCCCTATAGAGATTTCCACACACCACACCAGCGGCCTAACCTCTGGCTAGTCTTATCTCTTGTGTCGAGTGCGGCACATAGGGCAGAGGTCGTGACTCTCCATGCACGGCGGTCCGTTGCAATCCGTTGTAGGTCTTGGATCTGGCTGCTATAGACATTTTTACATACCACATTTCTACACACCACATCAACGGCCTAACCTCTGTCCACTATTGAGATTTCCACACACCACACCAGCGGCCTAAATTCTGTCCACTATTGAGATTTCCACACACCACACCAGCCGCCTAACCTCTGTCCACTATTGAGATTTCCACACACCACATCAACGGCCTAAACTCTGTCCACTATTGAGATTTCTACACACCACACCAGCGGCCTAACCTCTGTCCACTATTGAGATTTCTACACACCACATCAACGGCCTAACCTCTGTCCACTATTGAGATTTCTACACACCACACCAGCGGCCTAACCTCTGTCCACTATTGAGATTTCTACACACAACATCAACGGCCTAACCTCTGGCTGCTATAGACATTTTTGCACACCACATTTCTACACACCACATCAACGGCCTAGCCTCTGGCTGCTATAAACATTTTTACATACCACATTTCTACACACCACATCAACGGCCTAACCTCTGGCTACTATAGAGATTTCCACACACCACACCAGCAGCCTAACCTCTGGCCACTATATAGATTTTCACTAATCCCTTTTGGACTGGCACGACACCAGCGGCCTAACCTCTGGCCACTATAGAGATGTAAAAACACCACACTAGCGGCCTAACCTCCGGCCACTATAGAGATGTCAACACACGACACTAGCGGCCTAACCTCTAGCCAGTATAGAAATGTCAAAACACAACACCAGCAGCCTTACCTCCGGCCACTATAGAGATGTCAACACACAACACCAGCGGCCTTAAATCTGGCGCAGACAGAGACGTCCACATACCACTACATAGGCTTAACCTCTGGCAACAATAGAGATTTCCACACACTACACCAGCGGCCTAACCTCTGTCCCCTATAGAGATTTCCACACACCACACCAGCGGCCTAACCTCTGGCTGCTATAGACATTTTTACATACCACATTTCTACACACCACATTAACAGCCTAACCTCTGTCCACTATTGAGATTTCCACACACCACACCAGCGGCCTAAATTCTGTCCACTATTGAGATTTCCACACACCACACCAGCCGCCTAACCTCTGTCCACTATTGAGATTTCCACACACCACATCAACGGCCTAAACTCTGTCCACTATTGAGATTTCTACACACCACACCAGCGGCCTAACCTCTGTCCACTATTGAGATTTCTACACACCACATCAACGGCCTAACCTCTGTCCACTATTGAGATTTCTACACACCACATCAACGGCCTAACCTCTGTCCACTATTGAGATTTCTAAACACAACATCAACGGCTGCTATAGACATTTTTGCATACCACATTTCTACACACCACATCAACGGCCTAGCCTCTGGCTGCTATAAACATTTTTACATACCACATTTCTACACACCACATCAACGGCCTAACCTCTGGCTACTATAGAGATTTCCACACACCACACCAGCAGCCTAACCTCTGGCCACTATATAGATTTTCACTAATCCAACCAGTGGCCTAACCTGTGACCACAATACAGATTTCCACACACCAGCGGCTATTCTCTGGCTCCTATAGAGATGTCAATCAACACACCGCACCAGTGGCCTAACCTCTGGCTCCTTTAGGGATGTGTCACAGACCTGCTTTATAATCTGCTTACTCTTGCTCGTTTGAAAGCCAGCTAATAAATTTAACTACCCTAGAACACACTTAAAATACGCACCTACAGAGTACACACATAATCTTTAATGTACATAAAGCAGTTCAACTTAAAGCAAGCCTCAACAGCCATGGACGGTCCCTAATCCGAAACGCCGGTGGTGGTAGCTTTTACATTCACTAATCCACCCCTAGCCTTTCCCATGGATGTACCGAAGGACTCGATTCCACCTCACTGTCGTACAGCGCTAACTAAGCTGCCGTCCTCGCCACGCGAGATTCAGTGGCACACGCAGGGTGAGTGATCTAAGTATGAGCGGGCAGTGTTAACGCCACCAACATTAACTACCTGCTTTACAGATTCTGTGTGAAAACTTCCACTACGCAAGATACATTACACATGTACAATCTTGTCGAAACACCGTATAGAAACACAACATATCTAAAGCCTAACCACAAGTACTATCCTTGCTAATCGTCATTAAAAGAAGATACGTTTACAGTCGGTGTTCTACAAACGTCCAGTCAAAGTGTCATACACACGTCTCTCTCGAACAACCTCTGTCCGAGCCTTTTGTTCCTCTCCAGCGTTCATCTCTGACTCTGACATCCGCTCCTCCTTAGGAAAGATGCTTCCTGACAACAGTCTAAACTCCTTGTCTCAATCTGTAGTCAAGTATCTCTAAACGGGTATGGGATGTCCACATAGTTGTGTCAATTTTTGGTTACCCATATCCAAGATGTCCCATGTTACAAGTCAGTAGTCATCTAAGTATATCGTCAACATTCAATTGCATAGATGTAATATAGTCTCTATCTAGAGTTAGTCAAATCTGTAAAGTCAATATTTATTTACCTAAATTTGATATATTCCTTATCCTGAGTAAGTCACTTGAGGACACAGTACAACTACATTTCATCAGGACCTGTACACATCTACGGAGAACACTTCCCTCTCTGGCTGCCAGTGATATCAGTAGCTGTCCCAAATACGCCACCATTTTCTGACACCTCCTGATCATAATGGGGATGACTAAAAATGTAATGTGGGTAGACCCACTAACTTCACTCCCGTGCAAGTTAGACGCCATCGAATACACTTTCCAGTGAAAACTTTAATCAATGGTCATCATAGATATCAATGACTCCTCCCGAGTAATCGATGGTTTTATGGAAGCGTCGCGTCATTCTGACATCCCGTCGTTAATGTGTGTCATTTCAAGCAATCCCTGTCGTAGACATTAGTCAGACCTTCTGACCCACAGTGCAGTATAGATAGTAAATATAAATGTGGCTTGTGTGACACATTCACAACCACTAGGGACAGTGTAAAACCTCAAGTGTATTTCCCTTAATGTACAACTTTCGTGTAACCTTAGTTAAGAATAATCAGAAGGAAAAAAAATCATCATCTCTTTTTTTTTAAGTTTTCCTACCAAAAAAAAAAAAATTAAATTAAATCAATTTTAAAAAAATGGAATAAAATAAATTCAAAGTTCTGAAAAAAAAAAAAAAAAAAACTAAATAAATACCTTCTTAACCTATAGTCTACCATCGGTCAAGTTTATATTCAAATCACATTTTACAGATTTATTTGAGTTGAATGTATATCTTTATAATTACATAGTCACTTATCTTTTATGCAGCTAGTTGGCAATTGTGCTGTCATCCACCAAAACCCAAATGTGGTTTACTTCACAACAAACAACATGTTGCACTTAACGTTTGAATAGTGTTGCTCAATTTACAGGAAACTTTTGAACTTCAACAGGAAAAAACCCAAAAACATAAAAATTATTTTTATCTGTTATGCCTTAACTTATGAAAACAAAATAAAAATTAATGTGTTTCAACTTAAGTGAAAAAAAAAAAGAAAATGGTTACAATTGAAAATAAATAATGTGTACATATACATTATGATTTTTTTTTAAATATTTCAATGCACTATGAAAATACAAGTACATATTACATATGACATATACACCACACAGCAAATATGTCATGCAACATATACATTACACAATAAATATGACATATATACAGTACACAACAAATATGACATAAATATACACCACACAACAAATATAACATATGTACTAATAAGAATTATAACATACAATAATTGCATTACCCAACAAATATGGTATAATGTATGCAATATACAACCCCTATAATACAAATAAGAAAAAAAATAGTATCCAATTTAACATACATATATATATATATATATATATATATATATATATATATATATATATATATATATATATATATATATATATATATATATATATATATATATATATATATATATATATATATATATATATAGTACTACTATGTCAAATATCCTTTCACTCAATTTTTTTTTCACTCCGCAAACGTACTTTAAAGAAACTTGATTCCTACATAGTATGAAGTCTGAATCCATTGAAAATTGTTCATATTGAAACGGTCTCACATAGTTTATATTTTGGTATTTTCAACCGTGGAATATCATATACTTCAATGTTCAGACAGGCCTTAAAATCAACAATGTCATAAAATGCAATTTCTCAAAGACCTGGGTGAATTCCGGTTGGTCTTTGAAGGAGAGGTACTTGATGTAGAAACATTTAAGATATTGTCAGCACTTTACGTTTTTTAACTGTCTGTTTCTGCAGCACTGCACATCATTATTAGTTGGAATCTGCTACTGAAAAATATCAACTGTCATGTCACAATGTCATTACTTAGATTTTATACATTGAAAATTTTAGATGTACCATTTAGTATTATGGCACAAATCAGTACCAAGGTGAATCTGCATACTGCAGCTGAAATGTTAAAATGTCATTTCTTGGCTGTTATATATTCTAACTTTCAGATGTAAATTTCCATAGTTCTGTAAAAATAGTCTTCTTTTTTTTTTGACTTTTATTTGATGGCAATTTCAATGGCGAAATTCGGAGGTACTATAACACTGTTATTTCTTGAATTATATTTCATGGTAGTTTCGGTAGTGCTGTAAGAAGAAACAAACTGTCTTTTCTTGCCTTATATGTAGTGGCACTTTCTAATATAAAGTTCCTTGTACTTATGTTGAATTCTGTAGTGCTCAGTACTGTTATATTATATCTCAAATCTGTTATGGCACTAGTAAATTTCCAATTTTGTTTATTGGCACTCTTTTCTGTAGAGTTCAAAGTCTTAGCAATTGTAGAATTGAATACTTTGACACGTGATAACTATAGGGGTCCGTATTTTGCTGCTGGTACCTGTTGAATTCCACCTCTAACTGTTATGTATAGAATTTGGTTCATAGGTAACGTTCTCTATATAATTCAGACTATAGACACTGTTAGCTGAAGAATTCCGTATGTAGGCATCATTATGGATTGTGATGTTTTTTTTTTACCATGTAGTGCAATTGTAGCACAGCTTTATCGATTTTCTCACAGTCTGCTGTGTAGGTCGGTAAGTTATTTTGCGACTCTTCTGTGTGTGTTATTTCAAACTGGTATGCCTAGAGAAGTAGTGCCCAACGTGCATTTCTGTTATTCTTGGGCGGTCCTTGGAGAACAAAGTTTTGATCCTGACGAAGGCCTGATCAAGTATACCTGATCTATATTCCACTCAGTCGTATTGGCACATGCAGTTACTTGACTTCTTTTTGTGATTGATGGTCTCAAGTAGACTTCGGAATACATTTTTACTTGTAAGGTTTTCAAGTAAAAAATTGTGGAAAGAATTTTATGATCACTGATAAGTATTCCCTTTGAAATTCCCTTCTGACTTATATGCCCCAAAAGGTTGATTTTCCCCAAAACAATTTCAAGTTTAGAAGGTTTGACTGTCAGTCCAAATTCTTCTATTCCTTCAAAAACTGCTCTGAGTTTTGTTACATGATTGACAAAATCACCGATGACAACACATATATGTTATATGTGACAGCATCTTTTGATTTTGTAGTGGGATCAATTGCAAGATCTAATTTTTCAGCTGGAGGTGTCACTGATCTATGTTTGCATATGTTGGGTAGCACAGTCCGCTTTAGAATGTCTATACTCTTAATGTAAAATCTTGTTAAAATCTGTTCGTCTGAAGGACCTTCTTCGGGTTCATCAACTAGGTAACATGCAATGTCTCCTAGGATGGGGGCTGATGGTCTGTGGTGTTGCGAGATACTTCAACACGTTGTATTGTATTGGTAGATTTTTCTGGAGAATTTACCAGTTGGCAACATTTATTTAAAGTAATGACATCTCTCTGTTTTGAGATGAATTCATCTTTCTATTTAGTTTTAGTAGGAGGTATAAATGTTAAAACAGTTTCTATTCTCTTTCTCTCTCTCTCTCTCTCTCTCTCTCTCTCTCTCTCTCTCTCTCTCTCTCTCTCTCTCTTTCTCTCTCTCTCTCTCTCTCTCTCTCTCTCTCTCTCTCTCACACACACACACACACGTCATTCTCTCTTACTGTTTGTTGTCTTGTCACAATATTATATGCAATGTTTTCGTCTTGCCATCTAATCACATTATTCTCTGGCTACTAAAGAGATTTACACATACCACACCATGGGCCTAACTTCTGGCCACTATAGATATTTCCCCACACACAACACCAGCGGCCCCCTCTGACCCCACTCACAGAGTCACGAGGCGAGTGTTGCTTTAACATTTGTCTGGCTTTGATTTTCTTATATCTCAGAAGGTTAGAAACAATGTGTAATCGAAACTTCCCGTTGTCGCTAAGAAAACCACCTTTAATATTTACGTCTTGTGACTTGAGTTTCAATGTATCGAGTTTGTGTCACAGTTTGTCTCTTTTGTCCACGATGGAAAATATCACCCAGCATAAACAAATTATGAAGCCGCCAATTTTTACTGCAGTAGAGATTAAATCTCAGCCGCTGGATACAAAAACGAACTTTGTCAACATTTTTATGGATGCCTTGAACCGAGAAGATTATAGTGTTCAGGCTTCTATTCTGCCTTTCTGGTGAGAGGTTGAAAATGTGCGGGAAGGGAGAAGGGGTGTGGGGGTGAAGAGGTGGGGAGCGCATACGATAACATTTACGACCATAGGCGTCGGAACCTGTGAGATCAAATCCGTTATGATCACAAACCATCAATCTTAAAACGGCTCCCCCCCCCCCCCACCAAAGAGCATACGCAAATGCTTAGGGCAGGGCTATTCAACTAGCGGCCCGCAGGCCAAATCTGGCCCGCTAAGAACTAGCAGAGGCCCGCATAGCATTGCCAATTGTACTTTATTATTGATCTGCCTATGCTGGACGTAAAGATCCCTGTTTTTATCAATTTGGCCCCTGAGAATACTAAAATAGATAGCCATGGCATTAGGGTTAGGGTAAGGGTTAGGGTTAGGGTTAGGGTTAGGGTCAATCAGGCTTTTTTTCTTTTAATCTGGGTCGGGCGTGGCAAGGCCCCGTCGGCGACGTTGTCGGTCGGTTTGTCACCGCCGATCTTTTTCCGGTCGGTTTAGGGGTCAGAAAGGGGTTTTTCGGGTGTCAGAGGGGGTTTTCTGTGTCAAGGTCATGTTCAAGGTCGAGGTCAAGGTCATCAAAAGAAAGGTAATATTATTGTCTACAATAAAGGTCCAGCGTGACCTTTGATGGGAGGCGTCCTTGACCTTCAAAAAAAAAAATAAAAAGCGTTTGGGATCAGGTGGTGAAAATCGGGGCCGCGAGGAAAAGTCGGTGGAAATTTCCAAAGTTCAAAACTTTGAGTAGTTATCTCGAAAAGTGTCTAAGCAAAGGTCAAAGTTA
>CAJHNH020001685.1:0-20000 GCA_905116865.2 Candidula unifasciata
ATCCCTGAAGTTATCTGTTCTACTGGAATATGATGATAAAGACATCACATTAAAAGGAAGAGTCGTTTCAACTAGTTTTGATAGAAAGAGACAAGAAATAGAAAGAGACTGCATCATCGTCACTATCGCTACTGACACAGCCATCTTCCTCGTCTAGTCTTCTGAGTCACATGGGTAGCAAAAGACAATTCAGGGTGATACACACTCTAAACAAGAGAAATCTGCTACACAATTAGCACTGATGATGCCAGTAATAGCAACAGCTATTACAGTCAGGGTGACCGACTGAAGAGGGGAAAATCGTGGCTAGGTCGGGTAGAAGATGTTATTAGGCAAATATGCAGCCTAACTGACATCATACCTGGTGCAGAATGGATACCTGTGCCTTGGGCGTTTATTTGTACATTTTCCTGTATTGTCACACTCAACAGGCGATGTAGAGAAGAGAATCTTTTTGCTGTTAATGCAGAGGTCAACGCTCTCATCAGTAAAAATTCAGACGAAGCAGATGCACTAATCTATACAGACGGATCCGTTATACGCCAAAAAAGAAGCGCATGGGCATTCACAGCACGCTCAGCGGTCAAAGAAGCCAAGGGCGCCTTCTCCATGACAACCAGCAGCATGACGATGGGGGTGATGGTAGTGACGCAAGCGCTTGCCTGGCTTGAAACACAAAAATACACCCGCGTGTGTATACTCAGTGATTCAATAAGTATGATCCGGAGGGTTCAGGCAGGTTCAGTGCGAAGACAATGGCTTGAATCATTACAGAAGTCCACTGCGCGTGGAGTCACCTTTATTTTTGTTCCGGGATATGCAGGCGTCGATGGAAATGAAAGAGCTGACAGGTTGGCTGGATCCGCTATCACTACCGACGGTCAGCCTATGGATCATGCTGATATTATCAATGCCCTCAGAGAAATGGGAAGAATAGAGGACTTTGATGGCAGTGAATCCACATCACTCGCCAGAATGGCAGACTTGGGAATTAAGATCGGCACAGCAAAAAACGAGACGCACACCAGACACGCCAGAAGACTTGTTAATCAACATAGAACTGGTACTATTAGCCATCAGACGTTGGGGATTATACTGAGGGGAGGATCTGAGCACCTATGGACATGTCTGGAGTGCAATGATGATAAGCCAACTAACTAACTAGCAACAGCTCCCACCGTTGTTGTTTTTCTTTCTAAACCTTGCTTCGTATCTAAAGAATCTGTTATTATAATACCAGATTTGATATTTATTTACACACAATTTTGCACTCTGTGGGTGAGTGGTCGACATCATACTGACTGCCTTCCCCCCCCCCCCACCCCCACCCCTACCCCCACCCCAGGATATTGTCAGGCACGATTTTAGGGTGGGTTTACTTGAAAGCCAAGAGCATATGTGGATTTAACGCCCTAAGCAACTATCTTCTTTTTTTCTTCTTCTCGAATGACTCGCGGCGTCATGGCAGGAAGAGGTCTCTCAAACGAGTCCTTTTGTTCGCTCCCTAAAAAGTACTTTTCAGTGTCACTGATATTTCTGTGGTCCATGTTCTGCCTGGTCGACTTCTGGATCTGTGACCGCGGTGGCTGTATAGCATTGATCTATGTGGTGTCCTGTCTGATGCCAATCTTGTTACATGGCCAAACCATTTGATTTGTTGTCTACTTTTACAGTTGAGTAATGGTTCTTTACCGACTCTACTCCTGATGTCATCGTTCCTAAGTCCATTGTTTCTCGTCATACAAAAGGAAGGGAGGGGGAGATGGAGTTGCGTGATCTTGAGGCATGGTGTCCGCCTTGAGTGCTAGAGGTTACGGGTTCAATCACCGGTAAGGGCTGGGATTTGTTCATGTAGACTTGGACTTCTAGTAATTCCTCCTTGTCTATGGGTAGTAAGATCAGAAGCCCGAGTGTATTGTCGCGCACGTAAAAATCCCTTGGTAGTTGGAAACCGAAAAGAGTAGCCTAACTCTGCCCAGGTAAAATTTGGAGTTAAAAATTAATCTAAACTATTTCAGGATCCTCGCCGGTGCTACAGAGCACTGTGCTGACCTTCTTCGGACTCAGACTTGAGTTAGAAGAGAAACGGAGCACTTTTGGGTTACTACCTGTGTGCCATCCGTTGTTCAAAACCTCAAAAACCTCGACAAACATTTCATTTCTGTCGTGACTATTTTCCTGTTGTCTTCTGAAGACGTCGGCTCTGTGGCTAAGTCGATGCGAACGCTTCGCTTCGTAATGCCGGGATGCCAGGTTCGATCCCAGCTGCGGGCAACGTGCCTTGCGTTTGTTTCGACAGTGGTATCAAGAAAGTCGACCGTCCAGCAGGCAATGGCAAACTACTGGATGTAAATTACCTAGAGAAACCACACAACAGCCAGGGGCTGTTAGGGTTGGTTCTGCAGCTTCTGAAGACAGTGTCCAAGTTTGACAATAATAGGTCCAAGTTTGACATTGATAGCATAGCGTTGGTGAGAATATTGCCACTGTACCCCAACACTAACTTGGCTTTGGATCAAGGTGTTCTAGGCCAGTGTTCTTCAAATTATGGCCTGCTACTCACTAGAGCAGCGGTTCTCAAACAGGGTGCCGCGTATGCTAGGAATGCAGCAGCAGTTATGAAAAATTTATCCAAACAGTTTCGTTCATCGCATTAAAGACAATGGACTATTACATTTGCACTCTCTGTTCTTCTTTTCTTCAGTATTCAAACTGCTTGAGGGGTAGCTGTGCCGCGAAATTGTTTAGCCCGACAAGGGTGCCGCGGCAGAAAAATAAATTAGAACCGCTGCACTAGAGGGCCGCAGAAAAGTGGACCGCCAAAATTTTCTGTCTAATCATTTAACGGAGTAGGGTGAGGAGTTCCCGCCCGCCCCCCCCCCCCTCCCCACCCTCTTCCCCCTCACATTCAACACAAAAAGCCAGCATCTGAAGACGTTAGCCGAAAATTTTGATGATTATTTTCTCTAAAAATGAGGATCCTTGTAAAGCTATTTAATTAAAAATCTCTTCTTAGAAGACATGAAATCATACACACTTGATGATCATGAAAAAAAAATTATCTAGTTATCATTTAATATCAGTCTACTGCCCAGATATAAAATACAATCACTGTCTGAGCTTTGGACATCGATCGAAAAATCATATCTATGTCTGAGTTATAGAGTTGTCAGATTGTTGGTCTTTTCTCTGACTGTCTGTTAGTGTGACAAGACTTTCTGCCATGTCAGTAATAAAAATCCAAAACAGAGTAATCGAATGAATGTCGTTGCAGCGCTTCGCCTATTAGAATTAACGCTCCCGCAAAGTATATCGGAGGGTCTAACAAGCATGTCGTAACAGTGGACTTACTGGGAGCTTCCTTCGAAGTAGGCGTTAAAAGGTTTAAGGTTAAAGTCCAGAGGATAGACTTCATTGCACCGGGTTTGATCCAGTATGGCTCTGTCTCTCCCCGCAGAACGGCTAGCAAAGAGGACGAACTCTGTAGCTCTGGCGACGATCCCTAGGGATCTCCGTAAAAATTGCACTCGTGAACTGAATGGCGTAGCCGTGAAAGGAACCAACGGCCTTCAGTACGCAAGGCAAACGGCTTGACCACTTTGCCACAGAGACCACCAAAAATGCATCGACCGGGAATCGAACCTGCGTCACCTGCATTACGTAGCAAGCGAGTAATCTACCACTATACCACCGATGCCTGAGAGGCAAGGAACCAACAATCTACATACAAAAATAAACTTGATATGTAAATCAGATGTGCCCGCAGCACTCGGGTTCAGTTAAATGTTGAATGTTGAATTAAGATTCGACATCACAGCACTCAGGACACTCCCATGAGAGCTCTGTCCCCATCTTCAGCAGCAAGCGCAGAGTTAAAATTCCGATGGTACCAGTAACAGTCTGATTGTATATCCGTCTCGCCCCTCCCTCGAGTTTCGAGCGTCGGCCAAATCCCCTTGTAACTCCTCGCAGTGCCATTCTCCTCAGACCGTAATGATCTATCTGTTCCTTGGCGCTGTTCACTCGCTCCCAAAGGGCCCTCACAACATCCAGCTTGTCATACATCAGTTCACCACCAAGTGATGCAGATCCGGCCAGTCTATCCGCCTGCTCATTTCCCAACACACCGGCGTGACCTGGAGAAAATATCCAAAGGATGCTAATTACCCGGGACCACTAAAGTGATGCTTGCCACTCTGCACGGAGCATACCTGTCTCCACCTTTCTCAACATGCTCTGTGAGTCAGTTACAATGACGACATGTGTGTACAGCTGATTCTCAAGCCAACAGAAGGCAGCAGTGACTGCCTCCACCTCTATTCTCAAACTAGACATTGTGATGTCATAAGCCAGGCTTTGTTGCGCCAAGCGACGTCCATTCGCCTTTGCTATGAACCCCCATGCACTTCGTCTGCCCCTCACTACAGAGCCATCTGTATATACAATCACATCACTTGGGCGAGAATTGTCATGAATCATTTTTTGAACTTCTGATTCGCGTTCTGTAACAAGACTAAAGTTCAGATGTGGACGAACAACCAGAACTTTCGGCCGGTGAAAGCTAAGAAGAGACGATGTAGCGACTGTCCGATACTGAACAAGTTAAAAACTGCCTAGGAAAAAAGTTAAGGATTGCTCAAACACCTTTGCTATATAGTATGATGACTCTTTCATTACCAGCCATCTGTCAAATATCGCGTGCCTGATTTAAGGATTTCTCCTTAAGAACCAACAGCACTCCTAAATAATTATGTTGAGTCGTTGGCTCGTAAGGGATGCCCCGTGGCCAATATACGCTCAACTTATTTCAGGAGTAGGGCAACTCAAGTTTTGGCACTACAAAATATATAATATTCCTAGGCACACTTGGCTGGACACCCCCACTACTATAAAAAGATAGCCCCCAGGTTATGATAGTCTACTATCATAACCATGTTAACACATATAACACTTATTGCTATTCGCCAACCTACAGTTGCAAGTTTGAAAATGAAGATTTATCAACGCAACTGTAAGGTCTAGAAATGAATATTTTACCAGATAAAGGTATAGATCAATATAAGGGACTATATACCCTTCCGGACGGGTTCAAGTTTGAAATTTGCTGTCCGCGTAGGGGACTTCAGAATCCCGACTCGTCCATTGTGTAGGGTGGCTGCTCACCTCACGACACCAACTCATCATACGTTCCTTAGTTGTTATAAAGATAATATGATATCCTTGTGACTTCCACCATGGACAATTCGTATAAAAACCCTTGTATGGGAATTATTAGTTTAACTACCTCTGTCCCAACGTGTCTTTGCTGAACTCCTTTAAGCTTGATAATTTATTGATTTTAAGTCTGACTTTTTGGAAGAGAAGGAGTTAAAATAAAAAAAGTGCGTTGGACTCAAAGAGTTAAACTTATTCAAACATCGTTCCCATATAAAGAGTTAAGGATTGCTCAGGCCTCGTTGCTACATAATGAGTTAAAGGTGCTTAAACACCATTGCTTACAACTTTCAATTCTGATATCAAATCAGTCCCGTTGTATAGAGTGGAAACATGGAGAACAACTACGGAAATTACTAAACTACAAACATTCATTTACGGCTGCTTGACCATAATAAGGAGATTTAAAGGTACAATATAAGCACTAGGAATGAGCTTTGGGAGAGAACTAAACAAGTTCCAGTAGACCAAGAGGTAGAGAAAAGACGCTGGTGCTAGGTAGGGCACACGTTAAGAAAACATGAGAATATAACTAGAATGTCTTTGCACTGGAACCCACAGGGGTATATAGATAAAGAAAGAGACACTCCCCACCCCCCACACACACACAGAAAACATGTAAAAGGGAACTAGAGAGTAAAGTTAACAGAAAATGAGAGGATATGGGGAGAGCTGCATGTAATATCGAGGGATAGAACGACTTTGCGTCTTTCTTTTGTTTTTGTTCTGTTTGCTTTGACACTGTTATTGTTGTGGCCTTCTACCGGTGAAATGCGCTGTCTGCGTCAAGTCACAAACAACACAATAAGGGTCAGGGTTACGAATACCACCAAGATTAGAGAGAAAGCTTGAATAAGACCGTGTCAAAATTGTAACATAACATATCCCTTGACACCCGTTAGGATCGTGGAGGTGTATCGATGGAAGCAGCAGATAAAACCCGCCATTTTTCTTTGTCTTCCGCTTGATGAAGAGGTGTATGATAACTTAGTCCTGTCCATTTCTTGATGTTGTCCTTCCTGGTTCTTCACTGCCCTCCTTTTCTTTGCCTACTTCCCAATGTTTCTTGAAGTGCAGTCCTTGCAATCGAATCCTGTCTCAACACGTCCCTGAACCAAGCTAAATTATATTGACAGACAAAGAATGAAATGGTTCTGCCCCAAGTGTGAATGAAGCCAGACCAAACTACATGTGAGACTTTTTACAGCAGAGCATCTTTGTACATCTGTCCCTTATTTGGGCACATGAGGTTGAGGCAGTGCCAGATTTAGATATAATCTACACAGCAAGGCCTCGCAATCTGCATAGGAAAGTTCTGGTTGTTCGTCCACTTATGGACTCAAGTCCTGTTCCACAGTCTGAGTGTTGCGTGCTCATCCTTTTCACAGATCTGACTGATTTGTATGCATTCTGTTGGTTTCTTGCCTCTCAGGCCTCTCCGACTTCGAAGGAAGCCAAGAGCTGTGACCCTGATGGCTTCCTACGGGACAATATATCGAAATCGTCTGGGAAGACAGACCAGTTACCCCCACCCTTCTTAATTAATAAACGCCCGGCTCTCTAGCGGAATTGGCTAAACCGGATTTCGCGGAGACCGGGTGACGAACTCCTTGTGGTCCGGGTTCAATCCCGGGGGTAGGCAGGAAAGCCACATTTTCTCCCAGATTTACGGTATTTACAATGGAATCAAGGCCGAAAGGTTGCGATATCCATAATACCGAGCCTAAGGGTTAACAACTCATGGCTTCTGGATACTAAAACAAACAAACAATTAATAAACTCACCATACTTTTATTATTTAGTCTATATATTATACTATTTCTTCATGTAATGCCAGCGATATTCTTTATTATGTTAATCTTTTCGAGTCCGACTATTTCTTAACCGCTTAACTGTTAAATTGTTTTAATTCTCACAACTGTTACTCTAAATTTTATAAATTTCAACCTAACTTGAAGTGACGAAATTAAATCTTTCTGTGACCTTCTTCTTCTTCTTCTTATTTTTAATTATTAAAAGCGATTCCTGGAAGTCGCCCTGTCGTAGCATCTAGATGCTCGCCTGCGGATCGGAAGGTCGTGGGTTCGCTTCCTGGCGGATTCATACTTTTTTTCAAAAATGACCTTGTCTCGCAGGTCGACCCAGCCTTGAGTGGGTGCCAGGTGCAGTCCTGGGAAGAAAAGGTGGCCGTCGTGATGCTGACCACATCGCCCATCTTGTGCCGTCGGTCTATAAAATAAAGGTCTAGCCCTATATGCCCAATACGCCTAAGAGGCGTGGAAAGGTGTCCTTTACTTTTCCTTATAGTTTCCTGATTTACACCGACAGACTACATCTTGTGATTACATTGACCGTGTTTCTTTAGTTCCATACGAAAATCATTAAGGGATTTAAAGACTTCAGTTTCAAGCGTGGTACTTATCAAGATAAAGTCGTGTGTATCCCATGTTGCTCAGACAGCCGCCTACAGAAAGCGTCGTACAAAGCACGAACTCAGTAGATCCAGCGACGATCACCAGAGATATCTGTAAAAACTGCACTCGTAATCCCGAACGACGTGTCAGTAAAATTATTCCAGGATCTTTAAAGAACGAAAGGCAAACGGCTTGACTCATGATCTGTGAAACCCTTCCATCTCCTCCACAGTGTATGCACGCTGGCAGATATCCATTGCAGTGTTGCCACTTTGGATGTTTTACATCCAGATTTATATGTTTTCCCTTGCATTTAGATGGCGTTTTTTGACGTTTAGATGGTAGATGTTTTTCTAGATGTGTTTCATTTGAAGTAAATTTATCAAATCTAACCTAATAAACAGGTTTAAATTTGACCTCCTAAATGCTATCTTGACAATAAAATTTTGCCCGATAAGAGTAGCTCCCTGATTAGGTATTAAAGAAATTGAAACAGCTAAAGCCTACCAGAATCATTTGGGATCTGAAGCTTCAACTTCATCATCCAAGCTAAGTTTATCCTGTGGATCTTGTAAGGCAGACTTCAGTAAAGATGAGGACATGATTCTATAGGGTAAGTCATATCAATTGCTATGTAATTTTTGACTTTTTCCATTTGGATGTTTTTTAGATGTTTTCCACGCACATTTAGATGTTTTTAGATATTTTTTGACTCAGTTTTGGATGTTTTTTTTTTCAAAGTTAAGTGGCAACACTGAGCCAATGGACAAAGTTAACTGGAGTGTAGAAAACATTCTCTCAGTTTAGCACCGCGGGCTTTCTCAGAATTTGGCCCCGTGTGATTGACTAGTTGGGCTAATTATTGACAACAGTACTCGTCCTGGCCGACCACCCCGGCAACGATACCCAAACTGTGATCGTAGATCCCCATGGGGTCTAAATAGGTATGAGGGTTCTGTGGAATGCTTCCAAATGTGTAACATTGATAGTACAGTCCGTGTGTGAATTTTAGTTAGGGGTTTGTAACGAAGATGACTCTCAAGCTGTGGGTCATAGACCCACCCGGGGTCTCCGCGCTTTTTTTTTTTATATTCTCCGTAAGTTTAAAAGAAAGTAAGGGACTCTTTTCTGCACCACTAGGAATATAGGGCTAGACCTATATTTTATAGACCAATCGGCATATTTAGTGACTGATGTGGTAAGCATCACGTCGGCCGCCTTGACTTCTAAAGACTTCCCGTGGTACCCAATGAAAGCTGTGTCAATCTGAGAGCCAAGGTCATTTAAAAACCCGAACTCACATTTCTCCATTCGCGTATACCTTTTTCTTCTTCGCGTTCGGTTTCGTATGCTCAGGTCTGACCATCATAAACTCAGATGTCAGTAGCAGGTCCCTCATGGTTCCCCATAGCTTGCTCTGTACACTTTGCTCTTGGGGCCAGGATAAGAGTATACGGATTACTGTAAAATTGGTAATGTTGACTGCACTCCGACTTCGAAGGAAACTCCCAATTAGTCGACTCTTGCGACATGCTTTTGGGTGTGGTATTTTGGTGCACAAAGAGCAGAAGCTATGGTTAACAGTGTAATAATAATAATAATAATAATAATAATGTTTTCTTTTGGTGGTACGCGGTGAAGTAATGGCCCCTTTTCCAGGCGTTCATGTGTGTTAGAAATACAAGGCTAGATCTTGTGGTGGTGGGTCATGGGGTCAGCATCACGCTGACCGCCTTTACTTCACAGTTTGCTGGGTCGACCTAGGAGCCAAGGTCATTTTTGGATTGAAAAAAAAAACAGTATGATACCATCAGGGTCTGAACCCACGACCTTCCGATCTGCATGTAAGCGCCTAGCTGCTACACCACAGCGGCTACCCAGTACGCAGTATCGGTACCTTTATTATGCATTATTTCATTACTACCGCAGTAAACACTGGTAGTGACTACCGGCACCTTTTTAAGATACGTTGTGATCAGTACCGGCACCTTTCTTATTAGGAAAAGGCCCTGATAATAATATTATTAATTATTATAGTTATGTGCCGGATGATAAATAAATTTAATTACATATTTAAAATTGTATAATGTTTATAAAACTAAAAGTATAAATTAAAACTTGAGTGTACGATAGTATGTCGAAAGCAAATAGTTTACGTTTTCAAATGTGAAGAAGGTGTTTTAATTTTTCTTCTCTTTCTGGAAAATAAAAACCCTAAACAAACACAGAAAACTAAGAGCGTGCGTGCGCAAGAAAACTTCAATGGGATGTAGAATTTCTAGGCTTTACCATCACACTTGCCTTGAACGTGATTGGTCGCTCGCCGTACCTTGTCGGGGCGCTTCTTTGCTGTCAGAAGAGGGGGTCGGTGCGGGAAAACAGAAGCTGGCGAGCGACTAGAAGCGTGATAGCGGCAACAAATGAGAAAATCTTGGAAAACTTTAGGAGCCTGCGCTAAACTACGCTGTTGAAGGTGAACAGTCAAATTATCGCCGAGATTTTATTTGGACTACTACTGGTTATTATTTTTATGTTTGGTGGTGAAGTTAGTTAAGAATTGTTATGGTAGCCATAGATTACTAGTTATTATACCAACGCTGTATTAAACCTTTTTGGTTTTTAATTGATATTTTATTTTCTGATAATGAATATTATTTGTTTCGTGTAGTTGAGTTTCTCAGAAATGTGTATATAGAACCATTGTGCGGTCGGCCTCGCTAAACATTTGTAAATATTATTAACATTTTTGTGGGTCTTTTTTGACTCCCAAGGAAAGCATCATTCAACACAAGAGGCGCTGATTTTACGTCTCTCTTGACTACCCCTTGGACCTCTGATGCTAAACCCCCTGGGGTAGAAAGAAATATCAATTTGTTATATGTGTCTCAATAACATAACATATAATAATAATAATAATAATAATAATAATAATAATAATAATAATAATAATAATAATAATAATAATAATAAATCCCTTTAACCATGGACAGTGCATTTATAAATAAATGGGTTCTTTCGTAATATCCTACCCTGGATAACGTCACAGAACAGTCCAACATCTTAGAGGGTGGTATTCTCATCATTTGTCTATAAAACCACATCTCCACAGCTTAAAAATAAGTTTTCACTAATTTACTAACTGTCCATGATTCATATCCGTATATCAATAAAGGATTTTTATAGCTTTTAAGAATTCTGTTTCTCGTCTCAATTGACAAAGAGAGATTGCATAAAATATTCTTCATTTTGTAAAATGCTGTGTACTTTAACACGATAATATTTTACTAGTAATATCTGTAATTGTGAAGCGGTTTGCAAAGCGCTATTCTGATGTTCTTTAACACTTGCACCATCTTAGGCATATTTAAACCGTTGTGATTGTGAAAACTGTCATTGGTCTACTTTCTCTTTCTTGTGGAAGCTCAGGCCAAAAAACTACAACCGTCGCTTGTCGTCACGCGTTCTTAAAGACAGCGCGAGCAGACACCTGTAGATTCCGCGCAAAGGACAGCCAACCAACCAACTTGTTGACTCTCTGCCTAGGCTGAACTGCTGAACAGTCACAGACTTAGCAGACAGACGGATGTGCCTTAGATGTTAACAATGCATTTGTAGACAGGAGGAGATAGATATATTTAGCTGCAAACGTTACTCGACAGTTTGAATTGAAATCACTGTGCCGTTAGTTTCAAAAATCATTTCTCTTTGCCGTGCCGTGTGACCTGTTTACTGCTGATTTAAATTGTGCACCTGGATTTAAATTTTTCCGTGACCTGGATAGCAACCAGACCAGACAAATCCTGTGACAAGGCGAGGTCAGTACATTTTTGTCAATACTCTTTTTAAGTAAAAGGAGAGCCGCCTTGATCTAGCACTGCAGGGCTATTCAACTGCCGGCCCGCGGGCCAAATCTGACCAGCGGAAGCCTAACAAGTGGCCCGCGCATCATTGTCAGTTGTATTGTATTAATGATTTTTCTACGTTAAGGTTAAGCCCTCTGGCCCGTGACGATCTTCATTTTCCAAATTTTGGCCCCTCGGTAAACTTAGTTGAATAGCCCTGAGAGGCTTACCTGTGGACCCAAAGTCATGGGTTCAGGTCTTGGCAGAGCCGGACGTTTTTCATAAATGACCTTGGCTTCCAGGTCAGGCAAGCTTTAAATGTGTACTAGGTAAAGTTTCGGGAAGTAAAGGCGGCCAACGCGATTTTTACCACATCACCCATCAAGTGCCGACTGGTCTGTCAAAAATATGTGTTTCCCTATATCTCATGATCCCTAGGTCGACCAATTTATCAGTGTGTACTAGGTGCAGTCCTGGGAAGTAAAAGTGGCCGGGGTAATGCTGACCGCATATATCGCCAAATGCCGATTGGTCTATGAAATATAGCCCTCTTTGCCCAATACGCCTGAAGGCGTGAAAAACGGTTCTTGACTTACTTTACTTTGGCTTAGGTGTTGCGAAGGCGATTTTTAATGCCGGAGTGCTTGGTTCCATCCCAGCTGCGGACGATTTGTCTTGCATAGCCTTGACAGTGGTACCGAGAGCTGATCGTTCCGGAAGCAATGGCAAACTACTAAATTAAACTTTGCCCCAAAAAATCGCAACAGCCAAGAAATGCGGGTGTTAGTTCTGCAACTTCCTGTAAAGGATACGCAGCTAACTTTTGAAGGTGTAAAATGGTTGGTACTTTCATTTTAGACAACACCATCTCGTCAGCTTCGAGGTTTGCTAGGGAAATCTGCAGAACATCCCATAGTATGGGGGGGGGGGAGGTGTAGGGTTAGTAGTCGCTATTCATTTAACACTGGCTCTAACCCTAACCTTCTTATAATATGGTACTGACCGTGGAAATTCCGAGGAATTCCCTACGAAAATCTCATAGCCGACGAAATAGGGTCGTCTAAAATTAAAGTACCAAACGGTTGGGAAACACTGGTCTAGATCATATTCCCGATACACCACTAACATGAAAAAAAAAGAACGGTTCATTTCTGTTTAGCAATCACATGACGCGAAATTTAGGGACATTCTATTTTCTACTGTAATGGGGTAAGGGTTAGTGTTAAATGAATGGCGACTACTACTAGCCTTAACCCTACCACCCCCACCTTAATAATATAGGATTGTCCTAAATCTCGCGTGATGTGGACGCTAAACAGAAAAGAACCAAAAGAACCGTGACTTCACTTTAAAGAGGTGACATTATGACGTAACAAGATTGAGATTCGACACACCACACAAGTGGTGATCCTGAGTTCGACCTAAACTGGTAGTTTTAACCCAAGGGTATGTCCTTATCAACAAACTTCAACCCAAGTCTAGCCCAGCATTACTGTTATCAGCTTGGGAACTCCCCAGATGGGCTCAGGGGTCTTCATTTGAAGGGCTAGACCACAACCGAATAAAGTCGCTATAGTCGGCTGTGAATAGACTCACTGCCCACTAATAAGCATGTCGTAAAAGTCGACTAATTAGGGGTGTTTCCGTCGAAGTCGGAGCGTGTCTGAATGAGGTAAGGAGCCAACAGCCTGTATACAAATGAGCCAGATCTGTGTAACGGATATGCATGCAAGACTCAAGTTTGACAACACGATTTAAGCCCGGACATGGATGAACAGCCTGGACTTTTCGCCGGAGTTTACATCCGTTGTACAGATCTGGCTTATTTTTTATGCAGACTGTTGGTTCTTTGTCTCTCAGGCAGATGCACTCTGATTTTAAAGAAAACGTCCCTAGTTGGTTGCCTTCTACGATATGCTTGTTCGGTAAAAGGGGTGGAGCGGGGGGGGGGGGGGTATGGGGGTTGGGATGCAGACTTTCTGTTTAATGTTCTCAAAATATCACCCCTAAAACTACACGGAAACTCAGGATTTTAAGGTCGGCAACCTAACGTCTAACCATCTCACTGCAGATTTTCTATAATGTTGCTTGTTATGAAACGACCCAACGGCCAAAGTCATTATCATTTTTTTTAAATGTTTTTTCTTAAAAAAATTATTTGACAAAAACAAAAAACAAAAAAGTCACGTAACTTCACTGTGAAAGACCTGGTTTGGCCCGTCGTTTATTGCTTCCTTCACACCAGGCTGTCTTCATCAAAGAGTGTTCTCTCCCTTTGCTGACAGTGATAGTACCGATAAGAAGCTAGAGAGGATGGCTATCAACGGTAACAATACTCCCCTTTGTAACACCGACTGTCAGGTTATATTATAATGTATTGGGGGAACTAGGGCTCGGGAATTTTAGTGTTCTAAACTATCCTAATTAATGCTCGTGTCTGCTATTTTTGTCTTCTTCTGATTTTTTTTTTATTGTTTGAAGGCCATGCTTTTCACTTCAACCTGTTGAAATTTCCAAAAAATGTCCGATGAATATTATAGTGGCTTTGTGCGAAATCAGAGAAATCGAATAGATGCTATTGCAGCACTTTACCAATCAGAAACAACGCACCAGACACGTATTTCAGATTTTTCTATCCTCTGAGCCGCATTAAAAAAAAAATAACTGCTATATGTATTTGTGCTTCTTAATGTCTTAGCCCTAAGCTGGGCAGCGAAATATTTCCTAAATTTTCCTGGATCGTGGATTAAAAAAATAATGGAAGAACCTTGTTTTTAGATATCTTGGGGCTTTTCTTCATTTGGACCACAAGAATACGCATGTTGAAAATAATCTGGACAACCGAAAAAGTAATCCCAATGTTTGAATGGACACGAAGACACACAAACAGCTTATCAGAAACAACAGAAAGAGATATTCAATACGTTTGGCCGTGTCGTGACAAATGAAATACAGAAATCTATTGTAACAAGTGTAATTTTGCTGGTGAAAGGATAAAAATGTCCTG
The DNA here is from genome assembly GCA_905116865.2 of Candidula unifasciata. Classification (NCBI taxonomy): domain Eukaryota; kingdom Metazoa; phylum Mollusca; class Gastropoda; order Stylommatophora; family Geomitridae; genus Candidula; species Candidula unifasciata. The sequence continues at coordinate 14,478 of CAJHNH020001685.1, forward strand.
TAAGCCACACTAAGTAGTTTCTTTGAAAGAGGCTAACGCTCAATACAGCTTAACAGAAGTATCGGGAATGCCAATATTTTCATCGACATTACCAGATAGTCAGGTTAGTTGCGTATCCTTTACAGGACTTTGCAGAACCAACCCCAGCTGTGGGTTTCGATCGCGGTACGTTGGAATTACGAGTCGGACTCGCAACGCCTAAGCCACGGACGCTACAAGACCACGATGTGACATGTGGTCCACCCAAAAACGACATACCCTATAACGGAGGCACCCTGTGTTTTCAATATTCAACCATACGATTTCATTTGAGACCAAGCACCGGGTAATGAATATTCAGATATTGTCTACCTAGCCTTAGGATTGGTCAAACTGTGACCTTGTGGTTGGCGGCAAGCTGTGAAGCATGGCCTCCAACTGAACTCTTGCTGACTTTGCGGGAAGTGTTTTTGTATGTCCATGAATTGGAACCTTGCTGACACCAACAGCTTTGAAATATACTTTTTTCCCCCTCACTGTGCTTTCTTCCCAGTGACGGTTGACTACGCTCTTTTCAGCGGTGTGACTCTTTCTACTGTCCGAAAACCACTAGAATATGTTTTATAGAAAATAGCACAGTCCACGGCCATAATCGAACCCTAGTAATCAGAGATCATGCAATTGTTAAACATGTTCACCAGAAAGCTTGATAATTTCATGTTATCTGCATAGGCGCCAGAACATTGAGGGCTGAAGCAACTTGAAGCCCGAATACCCCCGCCACCTTGTAATGAGATTCAGATTCTCAATAAGTCTACCACTGAGACCAGTAGTTCTCAACTTGCATAATGCCGCGACCCTGTAATACAGTTCCCTCATGTTGTAGCGACCCTTTAATACAGTTCCCTCATGTTGGGGCGACCCTTTAATACAGTTCCCTCATGTGATGGCGACCCTTTAATACAGTTCCCTCATTTTGTGGCGGCCCCCAGACAATTATTTTCCTTCATAACTTCAATGAATATGTGTTTTCAGTGGTCTTAGGCGACCCCCGTGAAAGGGTCGTTCTGCCAAAAAAGGGGTCGCTACCGGCAGGTTGAGAACCGGTGACCTAAAACATCTATTTGCCATGGGTATAAGTGAGTCGGTCCCCTAACCATGCAAAGAAGTTCTCTTTTTAAGAATTTGTTGAAACATTTCATTTATTTCAGATTCATTATTAGATTTATTTGCCATTCAGCACTTCGTAACAATTAGAGCCTCTATAGTGTAGCGGCTAGACTCTCGCCCTCAGATGGGCTAGACTCTCGCCCTCAGATCGGAAGTTGCTGGGTTCAAGTCCTAACACAACCGGAATTGTTTTCAATCCTCCAAAAAATGACATTTGCTCTCAGTTCGACTCTTGAGTGGGTACCAGGTACAGCCTGGGAAGTAAAGACTGTCGGCATGATGCTGGTTACATTACTAACTGAGGGCCGATTGGTCCTATAAAATATAGGTTTAGCCCTATATGCCTAATACGCCCGAAGGCAAGGAAAATGGTCCTTTGAATCTCCATGTGTGGGTTCCGATGCCCCCCCCCCCTCCTCCCCCATAACAAATCTGTCGTATAAAGAGGACTAATTAGGGGCGTTTCCTTCTAAGTCGGAGCACGACCGGCTCCAGCTGACTGGCCGTGCTGCTGACGTCACCGGATCGGGCTAACGATGCGGAAACGCAGCGGTTCCCAAACTGGGTGCAGAGGCACCATGAGGTGCCGTGAGCATATGCCAGGGGTGCCGCGGCAATATTCACGAAAAGTCGGCTAAACATTGTGAAATATTAAAGAAGGCATGTAAATACTTAAAAGTTAAAATTCAAGTTGTCTTTCCTTGCCACTGTAACTGTCGAAAATAGTTTATTTCTTGTTTAAGAACTGCTGCGTTAACGCATCGTTAGCCTGACCCGGTGACATCAGCAGCACGGCCCGTCAGCTGAAGCCGGTCGTGGTCACAGTGTCTGCTTTAAAAGTGAGGCACCAACAGTCTGCAAACAAACAAGCCAAATCTGTCAAATGGATGTGCATGTAAAACACAGGTTCACGAACAAGACTGAAATTCCACAAGTGGACGAACAGCCAAAACTCCGCTGGAGTATAAAGCCGGTGAGTGCAAAGAAGAAAACGAGTTGCACTCATAGAATGAAGCTGAGATAGGGGGACACACTTTACAACGTAACAATTGAAAGCTGTAATTACATTATCTAATACAATCTAACGACCTCTCAGAAACAGTACTACCTGGCTCTCTAGAGGGGAAGAGGAGAAGAGGCAGACCAGGAAATACCTGAATACAGAACTTGACTGACTGAACAAACCTTAGGTATGCAACCATCTGACCGTCAAAGGTAGAATGAGCTGATCAGACAGTCAGCAGCAACTGGTGACCCAACGAAACACACAGTGTGTATGGAATGATGATGTGATGATAGTTACATTACCGTTAGTTTAGAACTATATTTGTGTGCAGCATGACGCCAGAATTCTTGCAGCTGAACCGAACTCTGCATGTCAGAATTATGAAACTGTGATCATAACACTACTCCACATGCTTCCCATATTTTACATAGTAACCATTTAAGTTAGAACACAGAACACGTGACTGTCACGTGTTGGGGAATGTTTGAAAATGTTATGTTAAAAAAACTTGAAAACACCTGCAGTTTACGGAACCTCCAATTTTTGACCAGCACCTGGGGTTGATTATAAACTTCACGAATTTTCTGGTCCAACATGCAGCTAAAAAGCAATAGCTACACAAGTGCGTGTGTAGTTTAAAAAAAAAAACCGTTCAGATTTAGCTGATTTTCAGATTTAACTGATTTTCACATAAACTTGATAAGATCCATGTATTTTGTTTCCATTAGTTACAGGTGCGCCTTGACTGTTGTTGCTTTCATTTGAATATTTCCAATCTTCACAAGTGCCGAACTATCTGCATGTGGCAGTTCTGTTGAAAACTCATAAATCATATCTGATGTGGCAACTTGAAATGGCCTGACGTGCCTAACAAAACTGTGCCCATTTGTGTGGTCATCGAGGTCCCGTACCTGGGTGCTGCTTCCTGTTGGGCTCCAAATGGTGCAGCCTGTGATGGGTAGGAAGCTCAAAATATGATGTGACCCTCATATGAGTGCCTAATGAAGATTATTATACAGAAATTTCAGGTCATAAATAGTAGATCTTTCCAGATCTCCAAAAAAAAAAAAAAAAACTACTTATCAGCAAACACACGAACGGGATTCTATACACTGCCAAAAAGGATTCTTTATACAGGAGCCAGTTTTGAAAATATAAACAGGTTTCACAGCTACATACAACATTTACCCGACTTTTCCCGCGTTTTAGTCTTACCCAAAGGTGTTCAGAGATCCTTTGAACTACCCAGCGTAGTGTTTTTCAACGTCTGTATTTGTTTGATTAGAGGATGGGCTAATCCGGGCCTTGTACGCTGCTCGTTAAACACGGGAAGTCGGTTTAAATTCGTAGTTTATTTTTCTAAAGTTTATTTGTTTTAAACACTCATCATTTAATGTTTTTCTTTTGTCATTTGGGATCTTTGAGCGTAGTTTGTGAACTAGGCATTTTTTTAAGGTAAGCTGCCCGGGTTTTGCTCGGAGTTGCTCCTGCTCCGAAGTAGCTCTAGCTCTGCTAATGCAAATTCTGTCTATGGGAGCTGCGTGGTCTCGAGGCATAGTGTTTGCCTCGAGTGATAGAGGTTCCGAGTTCAATCCCCGGTAAGGCTGGGACTTTTTTCACGTGGACTTGGATTTCTAGAAATTCTCCCTGGTCTCTGGGTAGTGAGATCAGACGCCCGTGTATATTGTTGCGCATGTAAAAAAAAATCCTTGGCAGTTGGATATCGAAAAGAGTATCCTAGCGGCAACATTTTGAGATAAAAATCTACCCAAAGTATTTCAGGACTCTCGCCGGTGCTACAGAGCCTGTGCACTGTGATGAGCTTCTTCGGACTTAGACTTGAGTTTGAAGAAGAACGTTGTTTAAAAACCTCCACACACAAAAATTATGTCTATCCATAACTGTAAAAGCTGAGATCATTGACAGTTTTACATTTATCACACGCCTGCTAATTTGTCTACTCTTGGTTATATTTCTTCTCGCTCTTCTCCCTGTCCATCTCTCACCCTGCCCCTCTTGTTATTGTAATAAGTGATCAGTCAGTCGAGAAGTGACCAGCGAAAAGTCGAACTGCTAATAGTATCAGTTGCAACTTGATTAACAGTCAGCCTGTTTCCCCCGTCAGTGCTGAAAATTTTCCCAACCTCTGCTAACACCCCGCTATTCTGTTGCACTGTCCACTTGTTACAACACGTCGGCTGTCTCGTAAAGTACTTTAAGTAGCTCACTACCCAGAGGATTGACAGTATCATCAACCTTCTCATTACCCCGCACGCAGGAATATCCTGGACAGAAAGTCCATGATATGCTTGTTACTACCCCCGTGTGGGTTCCGGGACCCTGTTATAGGGAAACAAGAATAGACCCACTGCCTACCCAAAAGCATGGCGTAAGAGTCGACTTATTGGGAGCTTCCTTCAAAGTCGGAGTGCATCTGCTTAAGAAGAGGCATGGGACCAGCAGTCTGCATACAAATTAATCAGATCTGTCAAACCGATGCGCACGCAACACTCAAGTTCTGGAACAGGACTGTAGTCCAGAAGTTGACGAGCAACCAGAAACGTTCGCCATAGCTTAATGCTGGTGAACGTGAAGAAGAAGAAGAAGCAGCTTGTTACTTATCATGTATCTCCCTAGATCCACTCTGACCAGTTCAGCCTTTTTTTTTTAGGGTGGGGTGTGAAGAGGGCGGGAGAGAGAGTCTGTCTGTCTGTCTGTCTGTCTGTCTGTCTGTCTATTTGTCTGTCTGTCTGTCTGTCTATTTGTCTGTCTATTTGTCTGTCTGTCTGTCTGTCTGTGTCTATCTATCTATAGATAATATATATAATTGTGTTTTATTAAGAACCGACGTCATAGCACTCGGGACATTCTCATAAGGGATCTGTCTCCATCTTCAGCAGCCAGAACAGAAGAGAGAATTAACTCTAACCATTTATCTAGTTTTCTCTCCTATGATCTCCACCATCAAGCGCCGTGAATATATTATCCTAGACTAGTGAAGTGCAGAAGTGACCTCTGGCCATAGCGTTGACCTTAGAATGAAAAATGGCAGCCGTAATCAGGGACGGCAGACGCAAATCTGGTGGATCAGTGCCACTCGTCTGTGCTTTGTTTAAACCAGCGGTTCCCAATGTCTGCGTTACCGTACCCTGTGGGCGATAGAACGATCTGCCTTGCAGGTAGTTGGCACTTTAGCTTGTCAAAATTATTTCGCTAGTCTCTCTATACATTTCTTTAAGAAACTCCCTTATCTTTTATGTCCATTTCAACAGAAAACACAAACAATAGATTGCATAAGTTATTGCCCGGCATATTTCGCTAAATAAAGTGAAGCAAATAAGTTAAAATAAAGTGAAGCATATAAGTTA
>CAJHNH020001685.1:22500-150328 GCA_905116865.2 Candidula unifasciata
ACCTATCTACCTACCTATCTATCTATCTATCTATCTATCTATCTATCTATCTATCTATCTATCTATCTATCTATCTATCTATCTATCTATCTATCTATCTATCTATCTGTCTGTCTGTCTACCTGTCTGTCTACCTGTCTGTCTGTCTGTCTGTCTGTCTATCTGCCTGCCTGCCTGTTTGTCCGTCCGTCCACCCGTCCGTCCCTCTTTTTCTTCTCTGGAAGCACACAAATTGTATAAAGCGATTTATATATGGATGACTAAGAATCAGTTCCTGTGATCCCAAAATCGGGTTATCAACAAAGATCACTTTAGGGGGTAGGTTAAGACAACAGAAACACACTTTAGGGGCTAGGTAAAGACAACAGAAACAATGGCAGTAGGAAACAAAGGCCCTGTCAATAAATAAAACAGTTCTGGTTGTAAATTAGTGTTGATGACAGAAGACCAGTCCTCGCATAGTCGTATTTTACAGCGGCAGTTTGGTTGCTACCGGATTTGTGCTCCAATTCGGCTTGATCTAACACTGGCCGGAACGAATAGATGATATGTGCTAAACATTTAGACTTGTGATCAATGAAGCAATGGATGGTTTTAGTGTTGAAGTACAGAAGAACTGGAGTGTTGCAAAAGTGAATAACCAGTTTTACTGAGGTGTGACAGGACGGGGTAATTTAGTGTCCTCGGTCTTTCAGTTCCGAGTGATGTGTTAATGGCTGTTCAATTTGACGTTGCTCTGTGATTTCTTACATCCGGCCGAAGCAAGGCGAAGATGTTGATTCCCCAGCCACTTGGTGGGTTATGTGCCCACTGACTAGAGATTTTTATTACTGGTTATTCCCCATGACGGTGCACCTGTTGCAATTTTCTGGGACTGAAATGTGTTATCTAGGGAAATTTATAGTGTTATCTGATGTACTCTCTCTCTCTCTCTCTCTCTCTCTCTCTCTCTCTCTCTTTCTTTCTCTCTCTCTCTCTCTCTCTCTCTCTCTCTCTCTCTCTCTCTCTCTCCTCACCAATACCCCTGTATTTGTGTTTGTTTGTGGGCTATTCCCCCCTCCCCCCCCCTTTTGTAAAATCTGTAGCTTCTTATTTTTTTCTTTCTTTTATTGACGACAAACTGCATATTTATTGTTATACTGTTTGTGCTAGCATTCCTGAAAGCTGCCTCATGCATTTAATGCGCGTTTGTGCTATTGGCTTGTGTCGAGACTGCAGGCTGTGTCTGTTCTCCTCCCCCCCCCCCCACCCCCCACCATCTCATTACCACCACCACAAGGGACAGTTACGGACATTCTGTGTGGTTTCTGTTGGTACCGGAGCAGAGCAACTTTTGTTTAAACCGTTTGCTATGAAAGTGGCATTGCGATTACCTGATTGCCTGTACTGTGTTAACTCTATCCACTGGCTCATTGTATCGTGACTACCTCGTTTCAACTTCCTCCTTACCACTACACCACATAGCTGTCATTATAAAATGAGGCTCTCCCTCTTGTTGTTTATACAGGGTGTCCCTTGTTTCCAGTACATAGGAAAACAAAATATTCATAGAATATGCTCTAAGTGATTACGATTGTTCTGAAAACATGTGAAATGTGTTCTCCACTAAAGAAGAGCAATCTATAAGCTCAGCTGGAGTTATACTTTTATTGGCTTGGGTAATATGCTTATTTTTTTTTCCTTTTATTGGAAGCTTCCTCCTCGTCTGTCTGTCTGTCTGTCTGTCTGTCTGTCTGTCTGTCTGTCTGTCTGTCTGTCTGTCTGTCTGTCTGTCTGTCTGTCTGTCTGTCTGTCTGTCTGTCTGTCTGTCTGTCTGTCTGTCTGTCTGTCTGTCTGTCTGTCGGTCGGTCGGTCGGTCGGTCGGTCGGTCGGTCGGTCGGTCGGTCGGTCGGTCGGTCGGTCGGTCGGTCGGTCGGTCGGTCGGTCGGTCGGTCGGTCGGTCGGTCGGTCGGTCGGTCGGTCGGTCGGTCGGTCGGTCGGTCGGTCGGTCGGTCGGTCGGTCGGTCGGTCGGTCGGTCGGTCGGTCGGTCGGTCGGTCGGTCGGTCGGTCGGTCGGTCGGTCGGTCGGTCGGTCGGTCGGTCGGTCGGTCGGTCGGTCGGTCGGTCGGTCGGTCGGTCGGTCGGTCGGTCGGTCGGTCGGTCGGTCGGTCGGTCTGTCTGTCTGTCTGTCTGTCTGTCTGTCTGTCTGTCTGTCTGCCTGCCTGCCTGCCTGCCTGCCTGCCTGCCTGCCTGCCTGCCTGCCTGCCTGCCCGCCTGCCTGTCTGTCTGTCTGTCTGTCTATATATATATATATATATATATATATATAGAGAGAGAGAGAGAGAGAGAGACAGACAGACAGACAGACAGACATATATAGTATATTTATTTCCCTGTAAAGGATAAGAAAATAACTTTTAAAAATATACCCCCTTACTCTGTCTCTGTATCCTCCTCCCTCCCTCCATCTCTATGTCACCCTCCTTCCTTCCCTTCCATCTCTTTTTTCTCCTCCATCTCTGTGTCTCCCTTCCCCATCTCTATGTCTCCTTTCCCATATCTACGTCTCCCTCCCTCCATCTCTTCGTCTCCCTCTTTCCATTTCTGTCTACATTCTTCCATCTCTATATATCTTCCTCCATCTCCCTCCCTCCATCGCTGTTCTCCACCTTTCCTCCATATCTGTGTATCCCTTTCTTCATCTTTGTGTTCACCCCCTCCATTTCTGTTTTACCTCTCTCCATCTCTGTGTCTCCCTTCCTCCATCTGTGTATCACTTCCTCTATCTCTGTGTCTTCCTCCTATCCTCCATCTCTTTCTCCCTCCCTCTATCTCTGTGTCTCCCTCCCTCTATCTGTGTATCTCCCTCCTTACCTCCCTACTGCGTGTGTGTTGTTGGTGTACATATGTAACAAAACTACCAAATGGATACAACAGTTCGTCAAACACAACCACGCCCTGGATATCAAAACAACATTGCTACGATCGACTTTATTTCCTCTTTCTCCTCCTCGGTATCATCTTATCGACACCAACACACATTTAGTACCCATGGCACCCAACACTCCCAAGTTATTCCCGTCTTCAGATCTTTCTCTTCTACTGCCTCCATGACCTGAGCTTTCAGTACTGTTCAGGAAAATGACCCAGTTTCCTCAGGACACAGGACAATCCTTCTATTGTGTGTTTGGGAAATAGCTTTGCCTGTTTGCGAGGAGACCCTGGTGAGCTGGCCAGAGACTTGAGTTCTTTGTTCAGGGCTTTTTAGGTGAGGAGAAGGTGTTCTCTCCTCCCTGGGTCTTGTCAGTTTGAGGCATCGTTTGTGTAATGTGTGTTGGTCCCATGTGTGTGTGTGTGTGTCTGTGTCTGTGTGTGTAAGTGTTTTTCGCGAGTGTGTATGTGTGTGACGTGTTGGTCCCATGTGTGTTTGTATGTGTGTGTGTAAGTTAAATAACCCATTTACTCCAGTTTACTCCTGGAGAAAATGGAGGAACGTCTTTGTAGCTACGGAGTTTCCTCGGACGGCGACACAGGCGGACAGTTTCTTATCAGCTGTCCGTACTGGTGGCAGAGCACTTATTGTTTATAACCGTGTTCAATGACGCTGGTTCACATCTCCCGACTTAACCTTACCTTTTACCTTAATTCTCTTTCTCTCTCCCTCTCTCTCACTTAGTCCCTCCAATATTGTACTGTTAGTGCGCGATACGAATGGAGCATACCAGATAGTATAAAGCCCGGCTCGCTAGCGCAGGTAACTAAACCTGACTTCGCGGCGAACAGGTGACGAACTCCTTGTGGTCCGGGTTTTCGCCCGAGGGTAGGCAGAAAAGCCACATTTCGGCACTCTTCCGAATACCGGTCCCAAATTACTTAATTTCTTCCAGATATAAGTTATTTATCATAGAAAGGCCGAAGGGTTGCGATATCCATAGTACCGAGCCAAAGGGTTGACAACTCATGGTTTCTGGATATTAACAAAAATGATCTTATATTCCACAGAATGACCATTTTCTACGCCTTTAGGCTATTGGGCATATTGTGCTAGACCAACATTTTTTATAAACTAATCTGCACTTAGTGGGCGATGTGGTCAGCATCACGCCAGCCGATTTTACTTCCCATGACGTTATCTGGTACCCATTTAAGGCTAGGTCGATCTGGGAGCCGAGGACCAGAACCCACGTCCTTCCAGTCCGCACAAGGGCGTCTAGACGCTACACCACTGCGGCTTCTTTATAACCCACGACATTTGTCATATGGGTACTTTTCCAATATCTCCCCCCCCCCCACCCCACGGTTGACGTCACAGAACAGTCCAATATTTTAGAGGGTGATAAGAGCGGTTTCCCCGGCTTTCTGATGCTTTTAACTATCCCAAAACATCTAGAACTGGGCCTAACCCCAACCAACCTACGTCCCACGAAAATGTGCAGCCTAGGTCCCACGACTGCATGCAGCCTATCTACCACCCCCTGAAATATTCGAATGTCTGTTTGAAAGGAGGGGGAGGGTGATATTGGAATAGAACCGTCATATGTAACCAGGTCTTCTGCCTACAGACTTCCGTAAATCGCGTGTGCTGTCTCAGTTGTTTCTGATACAGATAGTCTTTTAGGTCTCCCTCTTCTTCTCTTCCTCTAAACTCCCGCTGTCACGACATACTCCAATTTCAGCCGTCTCACAGACGTGGCCGAAGAATGCATATTTTTAGTTCGAATGCTAGTAATAATTCCTCTTTGCGAGTTAATTTCTTTCATTATATTTTTTTATACGGTTTTCATATAGATTAATATGGAAAAATGTCCAATTTCTCTCTCTATAAAGATTCTCTGCAGCTACGCTTTTTGTTTCGCTAATTGTCCTAGAAACTCATTATCTGTTCTTTTTGTGTGAAAGAATCTCGTCCCAGACTTCTTAAGGCCTATATTTTCAAAGCCTTCGTGTTATGTTGCAACTGTTTAAATCAATGGTTCTCAACTTTCCTTATGTCTCGACCCTTTAACACAGTTCCTCATGTTGTGTCAGCCCCAAACCATACAATTATTTTTGTGGCTACTTTATAACTTTAGTGAATATGTGTTTTGCTATGATCTTTGGCGACCCCCTGTGAAAGGGTCGTTCGACCCAAAAAAGGGTCGCGACTTGTAGGTTGAGAACCGCTGGTTGAAATAAATGGCAATGTCATTATTCCAACCAATAGAGTGGAATACATGGAATCAGACAAGTCTTCGTGTCAGTGAACAACGTTTTTCTTTGGTTACATCATTTGCCTCAATGGTTCTTGCGCTATTTTTGCATTTAAGACTCACGATTCATCTCCCTACATTGACATTAAATACACACATAACTGTATTTAATGGGCCTTGTGGGTTTCAGGGCTACATTATGGGAAGAAAAGAATGGACCCACTGCCTCCCAACAAGCATGTGGCAATTGACTAAGGGGTTTTTCTAGAAGTCGAAATGCAAGGAACCAAAAGTCTGCCTACAAAAAAAAAACCCGATTTGTAAAACGGATGTGCACGCTAAACTCAAGTTCTGGAAAAAGACTCCAGTCCAGAAGTGGACAAACAACCTGAAATTTCTTCCAGAGTTTACAGCCTATGAAGGCGAAGAAGAAGAAGAACAAGAAGAAGAAAAAGAAGAACAAGAAGAACACCTGACCTTCGGATGGACAGAAAAGCTGCATTGCTAAGTAAAGGTCCCTTTTCGTGCCTTCAGGCGTATTGGGTATATAGGGCTAGACATATTTAGACTTATATTTTATAGACCAGTCGGCACTTGGTGGGTGATGCGGTCACCATCACGCCGGCCGCCTTTACTTTCACCACTATACCAAGTTCCCTCTCAAGGCTGGGTCGAACTGGAAGCCAAGGTGTTGACAAATATCCGGCTCCTTCAGAACCCAAACCCACCACCTTCCGATCCGCAGGCGAGCGTCTAGCCGTTACACCACAACGGCTGTTCTGTATTTGGTAAACATATTTTAAAATTGTGAACAGCAGTAGTAGCTAACACGCGTGCCTGTCGGTGCGGTAGTTGTGTGTTCAGATCTCCGCGGAGCCGAAGACAAAAAGAACAGAAACTTAAACTCAGCTCGGCTTTCCCTCGGCCATTATTTATAATGGCTTAAAGAGATGCTCTTGGCGACTTGCTTTGGTGGTTTTGCCTAATGAATTGTTTATTTTATTGTCTGGATTGCTTCCGCTTTAACATTTCCAAAACAAAATGACGCCTGGTTGCTATCTCTTGCGTTGCTTTAATCTATTCCGGATCGTTGGCAGATGCTTTACTAGTCTAGTCTAGATCCGACTACTTGCAGGAACATGGTGTTGAATATTGGTTTTTATAATACACAACCCTTTTAGCTGTAGACAGTGATCGCTCGTGTATGTTCTATCCCACTCGGGAATAACGGTCTTTAGGTCTTTATGAGTTACTGTACCTATGACACAGAAAGAGTTAACAAAGATATATATTACTGTAACTTGTTCTGCTAGGAAGCTATTGCTTTATATAACAAAATTTTGTCTTAAAATAAGCTACAGTTTTTAGAGACAGAAAGAATAGTTTAAAAGTGACATTCTGGAATAGGGGGTTCTTAAAAAACTGGGTGATTAACGGAATTATTATTTCTTCTTCTTCTTCTTCTTCTTTTTCTTCTTCTTCTTCTTCTTCTTCTTCTTCTTCTTCTTCTTCTTCTTCTTCTTCTTCTTCTTCTTCTTCTTCTTCTTCTTCTTCTTCTTCTTCTTCTTCTTCTTCTTCTTCTTCTTCTTTGTCTTCTGCTGCTTCTTCTTCTTCTTCTTCTTCTTCTTCTTTGTCTTCTGCTGCTTCTTCTTCTTCTTCTTCTTCTTCTTCTTCTTCTTCTTCTTCTTCTTCTTCTTCTTCTTCTTCTTCTTCTTCTTCTTCTTCTCTTCTTCTTTGTCTTCTGCTTCTTCTTCTTCTTCTTCTTCTTCTTCTTCTTCTTCTTCTTCTTCTTCTTCTCTTCTTCTTCTTCTTCTTCTTTGTCTTCTGCTTCTTCTTCTTCTTCTTCTTCTTCTTCTTCTTCTTCTTCTTCTTCTTCTTCTTCTTCTTCTTCTTCTTCTTCTTCTTCTTCTTCTTCTTCTTCTTCTTCTTCTTCTTCGTCGTCTATCAAAAAAATTCTGATGTCACATTTTAATATGCTCTTTGTTGGGTATTGGGTCTATCCCTCCGCTGCCACCTAAACTCCCAAATGAAGCTCCGGAATTCACACTGAGAGACTTTCTTTGATTTGATTTAAGGAGACCCGGAAGCGATGCTTGGTACCGGGAATATTTCTTTCTCTTGCTTTGATTGTTTGTTTTTGAAGGGAGATTCCCGTATGTATTCTGGGTGGTTGGGGTGGGGGGTGAGGTGGGGCATTTGGAATTGAAAATAATTAGCTCCCAATAAAAAGCAATCGTAAAAAGGCGACTAACTAGGGATTTTCCCTCCGAAGTTGAAGCGCATCTGCTACAGAAGCAAGCAACCAACATTTAGCATACACTTAAGTCAGATCTGTAGAATGGATGCGCACGCAAAATGAAAGTCCTAACACAATTTAAAGTTCAGAAGTAGACGGACGAACAAGGAGAATGTGCCGATGGAATTGACAGCAAGTGAACGCAAAAAGGGCGTTAACGGAAGATGAGCAAGCATGTGTAGGTAGGTAGGTCCTTTGTAGGTGGTCACGTTCAACCAGCATCCCCGAAGGGGGAGCTTTACGTTATAATTGTGACCAGGCTATGTGCGTCATATAAAAAAAAGCTTAGTAGTGCACTCCACGAAGAGCCCTGAAAAGAACTCCATGTAGTGTTGCTGCGATCAAATGAGACAGATCAAATACTGTCTCGACCGTCGACGAAGTCGTCTACCGGCGAGCTAGTTGGCGACCCGGTCACCGATGAAGGATGTGTGAAAATCGTTTTTGTTTATATTCTTTTGTTTGCTCTGATTGCAGGAAGAGAAAGAAGCAAAACAGGCAGTAGGAACAGGATATATGCTACAATGAACAACACGACACAGAAAGACACTGCATAATGCGGTACCAAGCCTAGTTTTTCTCTCTCTAGAAGATGGGATATCGTTGGCTGTTGATCCTGCTGGTCGCTGTAGTCTGTGAGCTGCCTCGAGGATTCTGTCATCTGGATGATGATGCTGGGGACGCTGAAGACATGAATCCTGCAGGTGAGTCTTGGGATTTAATCACTGCCATCAGCAACGTTATCTTCCTTATTGTCATCACTGTACTCGTCAGTAATTTCGGTCATCATTTTCATCCTCAGTAAATAATCATCGTTAGTATTTCTTCTATTGTAGTACTATTCTGCCTTTCATCCACAGTAATTCTTCTTCTCTAGTTCTGTTCTGCCTTTCATTGACAATATTTCTTCTTCTCTAATGCTGTTATGCCTTTTGTCGTCAGTATTTCTTCTTCTCTAGTCCTGTTTTGCCATTCGTCATCAGTATTTCTACTCGGTTCTTTCTTTCTAGTCAAACACAAATGACGTCACAGGACAGTCCAGTATTTTAGAGGTTGATGAGAACGGGTTTTCCATAGTTTCTGTGCTTTTAGCACGTTTCTTCCAAGGCTATACGCTTAATCTACCAACTCCTGAAATATATGTCACGTGACCTGTGGATTTTCCTTGTTAACGGTCGGTTAATAAGAAAGTACCTTCTGCTCCTTTAGTGGTGTTCTGTATTTATCGACAGTATTTCTTTTTCTCTAGTCCTCTTCTGCCTTTCAGCGTCATGTTTTGAAGAGGCATCGGGTGCGCACCTTAATATGCCCTACGTAGATGTTGATAGTTAAAGCCTCGGATATTCCCTAAATGCATTGCCTGCATGGTAAACCTCTAGATCTGCTTCACCGTGTGTCCGAGCAACAGGAATCGCTGTCTCGCACTGTCTAGCGCAGTGGCTCTCAAACTTCCTAATGCCACGACCATTTATACAGTTCCCTCATATTGTGGCGACTTCCAAACAATTATTTTCCTTCATAACTTCAATGAATATGTGTTTTCTGATAGTTTTAGGCGATCCCTATGAAAGGATCGTTCGACACAAAAAAGAGTCTCGGCCGACAGGTTGAGAACCGCTGGTCGAGTGGTAATTTTGACCTCTGTCCAAACCATTTGATCTGTTGTCTCTTGATGTAGTTTAGTGCTGTCAGTTTAGTAGCATCAGTATTACCACAGCAAAATCTTCATTCATCATAGTCATCGGTGATGACACTGCTTTATTTAAATATATTCATATTTCCGAGTGTAGTTTCTTTGTTCTCATTTAGGATTCCTGGGCACCACAGCTCCCGTTACAAGCTTGTCGTAAAAGGCGACTAATTAGGGGTGTTTCCGTCGTAGCGTAGTGCATCTACCCGAGGGTGAGGAACCAAGTCTTTATATAAATAAGCCAGATGTGAACAGTGCATTTGTACACAAAACTCAAGCTTCCGAACAAGACTGAAGTACAGAAGTTGACGAGGAACCAGAATGTAGTAGTAGTAGTAGTAGTAGTAGTAGCAGCAGCAGCAGCAGCAGCAGTAGTAGTAGTAGCAACACCACCATAACCAGCGGCAGCACCAACACCACCACCAGTAGTAGTAGTAGTAGTAGTAGTAGTAGTAGTAGTAGTAGTAGTAGTAGTAGTAAAAGAAGGAACGTTTCTTCCACACTCTCTGCCATTGGGCTAGTGTTAACTTTTAGAGGGGGAAAGAGGACATGATGAGTATTTGCTTTGTCGTTAGAATAAAGAAATCCTCGCTCTTTGGCAGGGAGAGAGACGTGTGGGGGAGGGGAGAAATACCAACATAAAGAGGGGAGGTGAATTCGCATATCGCACGTTGCTGGGAGACATTGGGGCCTTGCTAGCAGGTCAGAGTTCAAGCTCGCGAGCAGCTACCTGTAGAGTGCCAGGCCCTAACGACAGTCACGTGTGGATTAGTTGTGGGAGAGAGAGAGAGTAGAAGTTGGCCGGGCTACTGATGGATCAGGGCTGCCAACGAGTTTTTTTTTTTTTTTTGACGCATTGGGGTCAAGTTTGGAAATTTGTGTTGAATATTATATATATATATATATATATATATATATATATATATATATATATATATATATATATATATATATATATATATATATATATATATATATATATATATATATATATATATAATATATATATATATATATATATATATATATATATATATATATATATATATATATATATATATATATATATATATATATATATATAATTATATATATATATCCTTATATAAAAGTGGGTAAATTTATCGTTTCGTAACTATAAAATTTGTACTTTTTAACAATCTAGATTTTTTTATTTTGTTTTTTATTCTTTGCCTATGTATTGCTTGGGTTTTTGTTCAGCTTAGTTGGGGAAAAAAATCCCATTGGCAGCCCTGTGTCGGGGGCCCCTTGTTTATTGAATAGGAGAAACATCAACAAGGCTGTTGGCCTGGCTGCGTGGACAGTAGATTGAAGGTGTGGCTTTGTTTATGGCGCGGGCAGCTTTAACATGTGGGAATGGTGGACATTACTGGGAGAAGAGAAATGGGGAGACGAAGGATGTGGGTTTGTCGACATTGTTGGAAGGTGAGAAATGAAGAAAAGTTATTGCATATCCTCTAGTTTACATGACAAAAAGGAATCCCAGCATTTTTTGGCTGTCGCGGTTTTTCTAGGCAAACTTACGTTCAGTAGTTTGTCACTGCCCCTGGACGGTCAGCTCTCGGTACCCCTGTCGAAACAAACGCAAGACGGTCTGCTACCAAATCGCCTGCAGCTATGATAGATCCCGGCACCTAGGAATTATGAAGATAAAATTAAGTTGTCATTTTTACTTTCTGTCTGTTTTCTCTTTCCACGGCATTATGAAACGCGTTCGCAACGCATAAGACACAGTAGGAATAACGAACTTAGTTTTTGAAGGGTCAGAAATTGGGACTGTAGGCCCGTTCTGCCTTTCCGAGGAGAGATAGATAGATAGATAGATAGATAGATAGATAGATAGATAGATAGATAGATAGATAGATAGATAGAGAGAGAGAGAGAGAGAGAGAGAGAGAGAGAGAGAGAGAGAGAGAGAGAGAGAGAGAGAGCGGTTCTGTTGACGGTTTTTACAACCTCCTAATTTCAGGAAGTTGTCGTTTTTCCACCACCCGTGCGCATGTGCAAAACCAGAATCCGTTATATTTCAAGATCGCAATTTCCACACGGTGCTGAAGATCCTGAATGCCACCCGCCATGAAATTCCACCTCGCCATGAAATTCCACCCAGCCATGAAATTCCACCTCGCTTTCTGTCTAACAGCTTTGAATTTAACGAAGATAGCTTCGGCGAAGAAACATTTCTCTGTCAGATTATGTTTTTTACGTATCTAACTCTAGCACTGCCGTCGGAAAAGTAGACAGCATGCTGATAGTTAATATCCATTTGTGCAGCCTGAGGTGGCTTCTCCTTACAGTTTTGTTGACGGATCAATAGCTGGAGATGTCAGCACTTGGCATCTGAAATGAAGACTTCTTTCTTCGCCGTCTGTTGTTTTCAACAAGCCTCATTCGCGACGCATAGTTGTGGAATTCCTCTAATTGTCAGGGCATAGCGAAGGATCCCGTGCGCGTGGCTCTGTCTTTGGTTTGGTTAACTTTTCCTTTTGTTTCCCGTAACTCACTCGTCTTCAAAATGTAGGACAGGGCTGTTCAAACTGGCGGCTCTCGGATTGTTAAAATATTGTAGTAATGATCTTTCTTTGCTACCCGGACCTCTGTCAGGTGACGATCCTAATTTTCAACATTTTAGCCCATGAATAAACTTACTTGACTAAGCGTGTACTAAACATTGTCTAAGTACGTGGCTGTAATACAGCCAAATTACCAACAGGAAAGCACTGTCACAACTATGATGCAGAAGTTCAAGCCATCAAGATAGGGGTAGAGAAACTACTAAATACAGGGTATTGTTCACAACCAGTAGTATTCCTGACAGATGCAAAAGCAGTACTTCAGTCACTCCAGTCTGGAAAATTACCAAGCATACGGACACTATTATCCGAACTAGGCAACCGCTGTAAACTAGTAATGCAGTGGATACCTTCCCACTGTGGAGTTTCCGGAAACGAAAGAGCTGATAAACTAGCTAAGGAAGGTGCAACTGAAGAACAACCTGACATACCAGTCTGTTATCAACAGAAGAAGAGAATGATCAAATCAATCAGAATGCCACCGTAACTGGCACAAGATGATTACCATAATATGGACAGACCAGAGCAAGTTATTATCCTTCGCCTTAGAACAGGGCACAATCGACTTCGCTGCCACATGTACAACAATTTTAAGATTGGCCAATCAGCCATGTGTACTTGTGGACTGGCACCTGAAACAACAGATCACATCCTTCAAGACTGTCCCAGATTCAACGCTTTCAGGCAAAACATTTGGCCAAAAGAGACACTTGTGGAAGTCAAACTTTACGGGCCGCTTAGTGAATTACAAAAGACAGTAAAATTCATACTAGAGACAGCTTTGCAGATATAGATAATTTATTTCATGCGAACGAAAGAAGAAGAAGTTCTTGCCATACCGGGCACCACATCAATTGTTTCTTAGTTTATCTATATACTGTATACCTTTTCTTAGCTCTCTCTTTATCTCCCCACACCCCACCCACGTTTCATCTTTCCTGTCTAAAACACTTTAGTATAAATATCAGCTGAGACATTACAAGATGCAGTATACTATTTTAAAATAAAATAAAATAAAGAAACGCGCAGTTATCCGATAGTGCACATTATATTAGTTGTCGAGAAAGCCCTATGCTTAAAAAATATTGATGGCCCAGATGCAAAGGAAATGACAATTTATTAGTTGAACCCTAATTATTGCGTGCAGTTTGAACGATTTCACCAAATGCATTACAGATTTATGAAAGTCACAATTGTGACGGAATTTAGTATCTTTCAGTAACTGCGGTAATTAGTAAAATAACTGCGGAAGAGCGGGAATTAGTAGTAACCTTTAAAAGCAAAATGTTAAATTAAGAACCAGATGGCACTCACTTAATTGTGAAACAGTTGCAACCCATTCCATTCGGCCTAGAACCAAAAGAGTAATTCTTAGGGGCCGGGCTGGATAAGGCTGGCATTAAACATAATGGCAGTATATTGAACATATCCTGAAAAGTAGCGAAAGTAAAATTATATACATGCTTGGCGGGGGAATGGAGCAGCTTGACGCCCCAGTGCATGGTGCGACACTATGAGCGGATTTCATTTATAGTTTTTTTTTAAACTTTGACCAACGTGGAGTGGTGAACTGTAGATAAAAAAATGGTGCGTGGCTTGTTGCCACAGAATTTGTGGTGCCTTATGTGACTTAAATTGATCGCGTGTGCAACTGCTCATCTATTTGCAACCGTTGCTTCCGTCGATGGTGAACTGCATTTCTAATGTCGGACTGTTTGTTTTAGCACTTCTGATGGTTGTCTTATGCTTTTAATCCATGTGTCCGCAAGTGGATATGCAGAGACTGCAGTCTGTCAATTTCTCCACAAGAGACAGTGATGGATATTCTTTGTGTTTTTCGTTGGCACAGGAGCGGAACAACTATGAGGTGATCCGCTTGACACGAAGCTGAAACTAAGGTTGCCAGATTGCCCTCCCCCACTAGGGGCAGCTTAGTGCACGAAAGGCTTTAAGGTACCTGATCCCCTAGGTTCTGTCACCCCTGCGTTTAACCCCTTCGTAAAGCCTACACATAAAGCGGTCCACAGGGCAACTCTGGGTGGGTAAGGTCTTCGTTACTGAAATGTCCTAACAAAGCATCAACAAAGGTATCCCTGGTCATGCAGATCTCCGTCCAAGCTAAACTGCTCGGATCTACCAACAACAGCCAAGTTACAACAACAGTTTAGTGCCCGCACAGAAACAAACTAAAAACAAACACTCAATACCTACTGCTGCGTAAGAATGCTTGAATCTGTCAAGATAATTCTCTGTATATTTGTCTTCCGCACATACCCACCGTTTCTGGCCGTTCAGATCTTTCCAGAATTCAGGGGCAATAAATGGTGCTTCTTATTTCCGGCTTACCTGGGCCGCTGATTTCAACCCGAGCTGTGCTGTTGTAAAATAATTTTCGTTTGGCTTAAATATATTTGCTAGGAACCGCGATAACTGTGGCAAGAGTTCATCCTGTTGCCCCGTGGTCCTGACACATATTTGCCTCCAGATATGTTCTTCTTCGTCGTCTTCTTTCTTCTTCTTCTTCTTCTTCTTCTTCTTCTTTTTCTTCTTCTTCTTCTTCTTCTTCTTCTTCTTCTTCTTCTTCTTCTTCTTCTTCTTCTTCTTCTTCTTCTTCTTCTTCTTCTTCTTCTTCTGTTTGTTCTTCTCTTTCTTACTCTTCTGATTTTTGTTCATTTTCTCTCATCCTCCTCCGTCTTCGTTAAGGCCTTCTTCCTCATTCTTCTTCTTCTTCTGTTTGTTCTTCTCTTTCTTACTCTTCTCATTTTTGTTCATTTTCTCTCATCCTCCCCCGTCTTCGTTAACGCCTTCTTCCTCATTCGCATCCTTCTTCTTCCTTCTTTTTTGAAGTCTTCTTCTTTTTAACATCTTCACCCATCGGCCTTCTCCTCCTCTTTCATCTTCACCCTTCTCTGTTGAAGTAAAAACTCCCAGCCATCTGAAAGTTTTTAAATTCCATTTGCTTGCTGGCTCTTTTCTTTATTCATCCCATCTCGGGGAATCCGAGATTTCGTCGGGAGTTCCTGGGGAAAGTTCAATAGTATAGCGGTGATAGCGAGTGAAATGAACACAGACTAACCCTAACACCTCTTTACTGTTGGACTTTCCCAGGAACTCCTCACGGAATCTCTGAGATAGGAAGAAGTAGAAGAAAAATACCCGTCTACTGGTTCCAGCGTAACTGACCGCTAATTTAAATCTAAGTTATGCTGTGTGTATACGTTTTCCATTTGCCAGGAGTTGCAATAGCCTTCGTGCATATGCGGGTCAAGGACTTTTGTTATGGTCGTATACGAGTGCACATCCATTCTGAAAGTGGGGTCAGGAAAGATATGTTGAGAATCACTGTACTAACTAAACTGACGTTTAGAATTCCCAAGAAAAGAAAGAAAAATAACACAGTTGGCGCTTGCCTGAGTCTCTCTCGTCTTAGCAGTTCTGACCACTAGCGTCCTTGGCCTGATTTTAGTGTTTTCCCAGGAATCACAGGATGAATGACTCCCACATGGCAAAGTTGTGCGTCTGCTGTTAACCCGGAACTGTACCGAGCAACCACAACCTTCTATAGTAGAGACGTCCATGCAAGCAACTCGTTATACTCTGGGTGATCATAACTGTTGGGTAGTTACTGTGATGTTCTAGATGAAAACAAAGCATGTACTCGGTGTTTTTCTATGCAGTAGAGACCCATAGAACTGTTGATAGTGAGTTGGGTATGGTGAGAGTTAACCAGGAGGGCAATCCATGTCTCAAAACAGGGTTAGCTTTGAGAAACTGGACAAGACGATGGTGGTGATGATAGAAAGGTAGAGAAAGAAGAATAAGAAGAAGATAATAATGATGGTGATGATAAAGAAGAAGAGGAAGAAGTATCACGAAGAAGAAGACGAAGAAGAAGAAGAAGAAGAAGTAGTAGTAGTAGTAGTAGTAGTAGTAGTAGTAGTAGTAGTAGTAGTAGTAGTAGTAGTAGTAGTAGTAGTAGTAGTAGTAGTAGTAGTAGTAGTAACAGTAGTAGTATCACGAAGAAGAAGAAGAAGAAGAAGTAGTAGAAGAAGAAGAAGAAGAAGTAGTAGTAGTAGTAGTAGTAGTAATAGTAGTAGTAGTAGTAGTAGTAGTAGTAGTAGTAGTAGTAGTAGTAGTAGTAGTAGTAGTAGTAGTAGTAGTAGTAGTAGTAGTAGTAGTATGTCCTGACGTTTACGTGTGTATGTACACACATACGAACACATACGAGGCACATACTGTGTGATTTGTCACTAAAGAACCTCACGAAGCTGCGAACGCCAGCTATCGAGGACATTGAGAAGTTGTTCCGCATTGCCGTACAAATCGTTGCATAGAATCTACACTGACTGCAAGCAAATGAGCCAACTCTCAAAATAAGACACGTCTACACAAATTCCTCGTACAGTGGAGCTATTCCCATCCCAGACCCATCCTAGAAGCAGACAGGCAGACCCATCCTAGCAGCAGATAGACAGATGACTGGGCCATGTGGAATATAAAGGAAGCTACATTAAGACAGCAAACCAACATAAAGCAGCTGGAAGGTGTCAGACCAAAGGGGGCGCCTGCCGTGAGGTTCCAGGGGCGTTTACAATTTAAACCTGGAGGGCGGTCGAGACGCCAACAGATGCAATTTAGATGGACCGACACAAGAATAATAAATTACAATAATTTATTGAAAGATCACTTATGCCAGAAGAATGTTGATATTAATTGATAAGAAAGATAGTTTTAAGACGTGTTTGTGACAAATCAGTCAGGTTAGATAGGTCGTAAGGTAGTTTAGTAATATATATTTTGACGTAAGCGTAATGATACATTTCTTCTCATCATCATCATGTGTCCTTCCAATGTTTTCGACTGTTTTCAAAGAGAGTATCAAAACACTGTTAACAAGGCTTTGACGTCGAATCCCCACCCATATGGTTACTATACTTTTAGTGTTCATGTCTTAAAATTCCATGGCCAACCAATAGGAGTAGTTTACATGTTCTGAAAAATTCGCGGATCCGATGGTAGCTTTTCACAAACATTAGAAAAAAGGTGTTGGCCACATTACATGAAGACAGAAACTGGAATATCTTGTAACAGCCGGACATATTTGTCTCACTGTTACCAGGTTGTAGCCCAGTGTCGAGGTTTTGTCGTCTCACTGATACCAGGTTGTAGCCCAGTGTCGTGGTTTTGTCGTCTCACTGATACGAGGTTGTAGCCCAGTGTCGTGGTTTTGTCGTCTCACTGATACGAGGTTGTAGCCCAGTGTCGTGGTTTTGTCGTCTCACTAATACCAGGTTGTAGCCCAGTGTCGTGGTTTTGTCGTCTCACTGATACGAGGTTGTAGCCCAGTGTCGTGGTTTTGTCGTCTCACTGATACGAGGTTGTAGCCCAGTGTCGTGGTTTTGTCGTCTCACTAATACCAGGTTGTAGCCCAGTGTCGTGGTTTTGTCGTCTCACTGATACGAGGTTGTAGCCCAGTGTCGTGGTTTTGTCGTCTCACTGATACCAGGTTGTAGCCCATTGTTGTAGTTTTCTGTATTTGTGTTGCTCTTCTCGGTTGGCTTGTGTGGTGGATTTGTTCATCTTTTTGCAGGTTTCAGCTACACCATTTATCCATATCTTTCTTGGACTTCCTCTTGTCTTCCTCCCAAAATGAAGGCCAACATCGGTATAATTACACGAACATGTTTTTCTTGCCTTTATACGTCACATATGGCTCGCAGTATATTCTTCCATGGAAAACCTGTAATCAGGTTGCAACTGTCACTACCAGTATGAGATCTCTCCGTTGGCTTCTGAGGAAAGAGACGAAGCAGGCGCCCGTGGGAATGTTCCTGGAGTACAGATGCTCGTTCTTCATTACTTTATTACTTCTTCCATTCCGTTCTTCTATGTGCAAGTGCACTTGTTTCAATATGATGGGTAGACTCTAGTCCATAACCTTTGGCCTCGCTCTTCAACGTTAGTCTTAGGATTTCTTTCTGATGTCCTAGAACCCTCAGTCCATTTGTTTCCCATTCAAGTACCTGTTTGGTGATTCTGTGTTTCCCTCTTCCCAGAGTGTCTTCAATATTCGTTATCTTGGCTGTCTTAAATAACTGTTGATACCAACATTTGTCCTGAGATTTCACTGATTTATTCGCCTTTCTCTAATTCACACCAGGTCGTACGTAAAGTAAAAATTGTTTATTAGAAAATGATATCAATCTGGGGGTAAAAACAACCAAGTCCAGAGTTTGGCAGGTTTGTCTAGGCACCGACATGTTTGATATACCCGAAGTCTGACACAAGGTGCCAGGTCTGGGCGCTAGCCTCAAGGGGCGAGGCTATTAGATGGATCGAGCATTTCATCAAGGGCTACTCGAGCTTTGTTTGTGCCTTGGTCTACTTCAAATAAACACACGTGTTAGACCCTCTAAGTGCGACACAGTGAAACCTGGCTGTAGGCTGTATTTCGTGGGGTTTGGGGGTCTGTGGTGAGAAGCCATGTAGCATTTCTGCGCTGACGTCTGATCTTTTTAACTTTTTCACTCTAGGTGCCAAGTAAGTCGCCTTGGCGGAGCGGCTAGACGCTCGCCGCGGATCGAAAAGTCGTGAGTTCGCTCCCTGGCGGTGCCGGACTTTTTAAAAAAAATGGCCTTGGCTCCCAGGTTGACCCAGCCTTGAGTGGGTACTGGGTGCAGTCCCGGGAAGTAAAGCGGCCGGCGTGATGCTGACCACATCACCCATCTTGTGCCGATTGGTCTATAAAATATAGCTATAGCCCTATGTGCCCTATATGTCTAAAGGCGTGGAAAAGGGCCCCTTACTTTTTTTTTTTACTTACTTACTCTCGGTGCCAAGCAAGTCGCCCTGCCTTTGCTGGTCCCAACTGGCATGATATACTTTGCTAAGCTCCCTGAGGCCGACCCAGTTGCTGCATGTATATATATATATATATATATATATATATATATATATATATATATATATATATATATATATATATATATCTGCCTCTCTCTCCCTCATTCTCTCTCTCTTTCGCTCTCTCTCTCTCTCTCTCTTACACACACACACACACACACACACACACACACACACACACACACACACACACATATATATATATATATATATATATATATATATATATATATATATATATATATATATATATATATATAAGTTGATTATTTGTAGGTGATATTTAGTCCAGCATTGTTCTTTAACTTTACGAAATATTCACATACTTGACCTATTGCTGGCAGTTGTGTTGGAATTACGGCCCTTGTTGTGTAGACGGCGTATGGTGGTTTATTTAATTGTAACCATATCTGAGGCTTGTGCGGCTGTACCTCGGCGCGATGTGGCGGGAAAACATTGTTTTTGTATACGTGTTGTAATAAAGTTTCCTGTACATCAAAAGCTAGCCATTTCTGTCCTTTCGCTATTGTATATTGCTTTAGTAACCATGAAACTCCTGAAAGGCCGAAAACTATTAGTGGATTAAAGCTAAGATTGACTTTGTCTTCCAGTATGGCGAGCGGATACTATTTTCCTGCCGCTCTTTTATATTTATTTTCGTTTTTATTGTATACACTTCTTGTATCAGACTTCCATTAGCTGAATTGCCAGGGGGTTGGCCGGCAACGCCTACATGCCCGTCTGAAAGGTTTTGTTTTTGAAATCAGGATACAGTTATCTTATTGGTCTTTGACATTACATGGGAGAAATTTTACTTTGGGGAAACCCCGCGACATTTTAAAGGTTATTTCAGTCACACGCAGGAGCGCCAAAACCTGGTGGAAAAGTAGGGGGGGGGCACTAATTTTATAGAACCACATCTCGTCGGCTTCGAAATTTACTAGGGAAACCAACAGAACCACTCATAGTATAGTGGCGTTAGGGTTAGGCTTAATAGTAGTCACTTCTCATTTAACACCAGCCCTAACCCTACCCCCCCCCCTCTCTAATATGGTACTGTCCAGGGAAACCCCTAGACATTCCTTACAAAATCTCTAAGGCTACGAGATGTGGTCGTAAAAAATTAAAGTACCCCTGGGGGTTTAGGTACCCTGAGACTCCCACCCCTAAATTGGGGCGACGGGGGGGGGGGGGGGGGCACTCAGCCTTCCTTTCTAAACTTGTAAGAGGGTTAAACTGCCCCTCTCCAACATCTATGTATACAAATCCTCTTTGCCACGTTTTTGTTTGTTTTGTTAACACGTGTATTATTATTTCAGATACATTACTAAATTTATTGGCTATTCTCACATTATTAATTATTAATCACTTAAATAAGACCGAGATCCCACCGGAACCTTTATAATGAGGCTCAGTATATTTTCTTAGAATCGGCGCTCCTGTTCACACGGGGTTGCTGCCATTGTGGTGGAGAAATGACAGGTCTTTACATTTTCTGGACCAGTGGTTCTCAATCTTTCTAATGCTGCAACCCTTTAGTACAGTTCCTCATGTTGTAATGACCCCTAACTATAAAATTATTTTCGTTGCTATTTCATAACTTCATTGAATATATGTTTTCCGATGGCCTTAGGCGACCTATGTGAAAGGGTCGTTTGACCCACAAAAGGGTCGCAACTCACAGGCTGAGAACCCCTGTTCTACACCAAGAAAAGTAACTTTTGCCGACTTTCTTTGCTTTCCTCAGTCGACTTTGGCAACGGTATAAGCATCGTACCCTTAAGGAAGCGAAGCAATGATAGATTATTAAATGTACGGTATATAAAATTAGTGGGCTAAACCAATCAACGGACAGTAAATGCTGGGTATGTGAAAAACTGAATAGATTTTCCGCCTTCCTGTGAAATGCTGCTTTGGCTTGGGCTATTTTGCTTGTAACTTCTTTAAATACACTTTATGTTACTTGATTAATTCATAACTTCTTTAAAGCACTATCACAGACATGCCTTTGTACAAATTAAACAAACTTTCTTGTGTACATACATAGCGAAGTGCGCTTATATACTAGTTATCATCGTTATTAAGACGCCCAAACATAATTATGAGTGCAAAGATACAGATTATAAACAGCATATTCATTCCATCATTAGGCCACCAGTGCCAAACATGGACACTATCTAAAGCCATGTACGCAAAATCACCACCTGAGGAGATGCCTGAGAAAGCCACCAAACTAACCATCCGAGATGGAGTGAATAATGACACTATCAGACAAATTGTGGGAAGGACACCTTGTACTAGATTCATCGAGAAACAACAGATAAAGTGGTTTGGCCGTCTCATTAGAATGCAGCAAGATCAAATACATTAACAAGTACTTTGTCATAGAAGATCAGCTACAAATCAAGAGGACGGCCGCCCAAAAAATGGATCGATAACATCAAAGACACTCTACGCCTTTACGTCATGACAATAACCAGTGGAACCAGTGTGCACATGATTGCAAATTATTCCTCCCCACGGCGCCCAGGAGCAGATGATGATGATGATGACATACTGCACTAGCAATAATAATAATAAATAAAAATAAATTATACATTTTTATAGAAAAAAAAATGATGTTGTTAGTAAACGTAAAGGGTAGTTAGTTATAAATTAAAACTAGCATTTTACAGTAGAAAACGACACGTACATCTGTCTGCCGGCCTGCCTGTCTGTTGGTATTTGTTCGCTAGCACAGGCACCACTTTTATTCTATACGGATGGACCAATGTCATCCCCACGACCCAGCCCTGGTTACGCCTTATTGACCAGCCCCTCCCTCCCTCTTTAGACACTCAGTGTACGCTGTTGTGTATGTTGGCGTCTATTCTGTCCATTTCCTAGGTATACTGACCCCGTTTTTCGCCCCACGTCCGCGCGTTGGTGATATATAGACCAATACCTGTCCTTGAAGGCAGTTTTTCGCCAGGGACACAGATGAGTATTATTTATTTTGTACATTAGAGTCCTATGTAATCACTTCATAGTTAGAGCATATTTGTGTATGTGTACTGTGCTGTTCTTTATGTGCTGATGAAGGCTAATCGCCGCAACGTCATTTGTTTGTTTATTGTAATAGATTTTGTAAAGCTAACATAAACTGTTTGTTTTTTCTTACCAACTTTTTCTCTTCCCTATAATTTCCTACCCCTTTAAAAACACGTTCATAACAGAGCCATCAGTCTGGGAAAGTTGAATGTTGAATTAAGAATCGACATCACAGCACTCGGGACACTCCCATAAGTGCTCAGTCCCCATCTTCAGCAGCAAGCGAAGAGTTCCAATACCGATGGTACCAGTAACCGTCTGATTGTATATCCGTCTCATCCTTCTCCTGAGTGTTGAGCGTCGGCCAGATCCCCTGGTAACTCCTCGCAGCGCCATTCTCCTTAGACCGTAATGATCTATCTGCGCCTCTGTACTGTTCACTCGCTCCTGAAGGGCCTACATACTATCTAACTTGTCATACATCACTTCACTACCAAGTGGTGCAGAGCCAGCCTGTCTCTGTGGGGAAAAAAACAATGAAGGAAATTGAGAAAAAAAAAATACACTAATACCGTTACGTTTTTTTGCAAGGTTACGCGTCTTAACTGAAATCTAGACTGCCGACCATAAATTCCTACAATAAAATGCGGAGGCAGCAAAGTGAAAAGCAACGCAACAAGTGGGTCACACTTCCGGCCTAGGTTTTCCTAAGCTAATTGTATCACTTGGTGACAGATTTCCCTCCCCTCCCTTTGTGGCAAACACTACCTTTCTCAAAGGTAATGTTTCACACAACTCCAAAAGGGTTTACCTGGCGACCTAAGGCAGGCCAGAAAAACCACCTGCTTGTTAAAGGTGGTGGTGTTGTGTAGAGCGCTGGTGTGTAAAAAGTGTTCGTCCATTTATTCATTCACAAACTGTCCTGTTCAGTTTAGAGGCGTATAGTTTATTTGGCTAAAATAAAAACTAGAGGGTGACAATCTTACACACACACACACACACACACACACACACACACACACACACACGCGCACGCACACACACACACACACACACACACACACAGAGAGAGAGAGAGACAGAGAGAGAGAGAGAGAGAGAGAGAGAGGGAGAGAGACCCAAGTACAGTTTCATCAAACTATGCACTGTTCAAACGGCGAGAAGTCCCGAAGTTACCAAAATAAATACTTTTTTTTTTAAATTTGCTCCAGACTGCATTACTTGGGCGCTACGAAGCTGATGTTGATTTTTCTGTTATCTAGGGTATAAAGTGCTTTTATACACATGTTTTCCTTTTAATTCTGTAAAAAAAAAAAAAAACAACAACAAAAACTACTACTACTACTACTACTACTACTACTACTACTACTACTACTACTACTACTACTACTACTACTACTGCTACTACTACTACTACTACCTCTTCTTCTTCTTCAGCAACTGTTGTCAGTCCCTTTGTAGACTTACAGATGACTTGTTGAATTCTGCAAGTAAAGCGTGAAGGCTTCAGGTAGCCTATTTCATACTGACCATTCTTTGTCGCCTTTTACGACATATTTGTTAGACTACACATATACTGTTCCTGTCTTTACTTTTTGGCCCTGGTAGGAAACGAGAAGTTCGAATGAATTGTTGTTTGTTGGTTTGTTTTAGTATCCAGAAGCCATGAGTTGTTAACCCTTAGGCTCAGTATTATGGATATCGCAACCTTTCGGCCTTGATTCCATTGTAAATACCGTAATCCTGGGAGAAAATGTGGCTTTCCTGCCCACCCCCGGGATTGAACCCGGACCACAAGGAGTTCGTCACCCGGTCTCCGCGCAATCCGATTTAGCCAACTACGCTAGAGAGCCGGGCAAATGAATTGTAAGATATTCTAGTACGCTTTTTCTTCTTGTAATCGCATCCCTGGGAGAGACTCAAGTTATGATATTTGGAACAGTAGATATTTATTCTCCATATAAAGGTGCTGCATTGAGGAGAGGGCAGTTTTTTTATTTTATTTATCCTTTATATAAACGTGCAGCGTTTGGAACAAGGCTGGCACTTAAAGTGTTTGCCCGATGTTGCTTCGGAACGCTAGACCACACAGCGGCTCATTGTCGCTTCTTGGGTAATTTCCCCTTAGGCGTTTCCATTTCTTTATTTTGTAATTGAGTCATTCAGTAACACTTTGTATGTGTCCCGGCACCTTCTGAACACTCTCTCTCTTTCTCTCGCGCTCTATCTATTTCTCTCTCTCTCTCTCTCTCTCTCTCTCTCTCTCTCTCTCTCTCTCTCTCTCTCTGTATGTATGTGGGGGCATGTGCGAGTGTAGGTGCGTTAGGCGTCTTATTGCACATCGAACTGAATGTATCAACAACTTATAAGTTACTTAGTGGATTGCTGCACTTCTACGGCTTTGTCATTCTGAGTAGAAACTCTGCCAATCTTTGTGCTCATTTCTGTTCCATACTTGCTACGATCTCCTTAGTCATCATTTTTTGACATCAATCTATGTCATTATGGTCGCCATCTCTGTTGTCACCATTTAAACTTTGATGATACAATTCTTCTTGTTCTTCTTCACGTTCTTCTAATTGTTCTTGTTCTTGTTCTTCTTCTTCTTCTTCTTCTTCTTCTTCTTCTTCTTCTTCTTCTTCTTCTTCTTCTTCTTCTTCTTCTTCTTCTTCTTGTTCTTCTTCTTCTTGTTCTTGTTCTTGTTCTTCTTCTTCTTCTTCTTCTTCTTCTTCTTCTTCTTCTTCTTCTTCTTCTTCTTCTTCTTCTTCTTCTTCTTCTTCTTCTTCTTCTACGGCTGCTGCTGCTGCCGCTGCTGCTGCCGCTGCTACTGCTTCTTTTTCTTCTTCTTCTTCTTCTTCTTCTTCTTCTTCTTCTTCTTCTTCTTCTTCTTCTTCTTCTTCTTCTTCTTCTTCTCCTCCTCCTCCCCCTTTCTTCTTCCTCCTCCGCCTTCTTCTTCTTCATCTTCTTCGTCGTCGTTATCGTCGTCTGCAACATACTTTCATCTTGGGGGTGGGGGTGTGTGTGTGTGTGTGTGTGTGAGAGAGAGAGAGAGAGAGAGATAGAGATAGAGAGAGAGAGAGAAAGAAAGAGAGAGAGAGAGAGAGAGAGAGAGAGAGAGAGAGAGACCTATTTATAACAGAATGATGGATCATGCGATGTTAGATGACATAATATCTATAAGGTTTCGTACATTTGGGAATAAGTGTAGAACCAGTTGGAAAGTGCGTATGCCAGGAAAAGTCAACATCTACAAATTAAGAGTGCGGACTTATCAACCCCCCACAAATAGATCCACTGCCTCCCCGAGAAGCATGTCGTAGGAGTAAATTAATTTGGGGATTCATTTGAAGTCGGAGTGCATCAGCGGGAAAGAAACGAACTTACAATCTGCATTTACATAAATCAGGTCAGTAAAACAGATGTGCACGCAACACTCAGGTTGAGAACAAGACTGACGTTCAGAGGTGGACAAACAGCTTGAAATTTCCGCCTGTGTTTATAGCCTGTAAACGCGAGTTTGCCAGTTCTTCTTTATGGAGTGGAATGCTGGAGAATGACCAAAAAGGATGCACACAAGCTGTCCACCTTCCACCACACATGTCTACGTAGAATTATCAAAATCTTCTGGCCAGATACAATCTCAAACACTAAACTACTTCAAGCCACAAACCAAGAAACTTTAGACAGTATGATTACCAAGAGAAGATGGAAATGGCTTGGCCTCGTTATGAGAATGACTTCTGATATACCTGCCAACATAGCTCTCACATGGACACCAGAGGGAAAAAGAAAACAGGGGCGCCCAAAAACAACATGGAGACGAACGATGGAAAGTGACCTGAGTGCGGCATCTTTGACATGGAAAACTGCACTGAAGATTGGACAGGACAGGAAAGCATGGAAAGTCCCCTCTGAAGCCTCATGTGCCACTAGGCATAACGAGAACTGATAATGATAAAACGCGAAAAAGAAGAAGAAAAAGAAGAAGAAGAAGAAAAAGAGGAGGAGGAGGAATAAGAAAAATAAAAAGTATTCCGTAATCAGTAGTAAGTGATACAATACACGTAAATTTGATTAAACTTTACTTCATTTTCAGCTCCCAACATACTTGACCCACTGGACACCGGTCGCCTCTTGGCTCTCATAGGCGAGGATGTGAGGATTCACTGCAAAGCCTTTGGTACCCCGAAACCGTACATCTCCTGGTATAGAAACAACGTCAGAATTAACAGTCATGCCAATGACAGGTAACTCTCTCCCTCTCTCTCTCTCTCTCTCTCTCTCTCTCTCTCTCTCTCTCTCTCTCTCTCTCTCTCTCTCTCTCTCTCTCACTCTCTCCCTCTCTCTTTCTCTGTCAAATAATTTTGAAATAACGCCATTTTCCATAGATTTATAACAAGCACTACGGTTTATTGTAGTTAGAAATGTAGACATTTCAGTGCGTGTACTTAATGTTTTGATGCTTTTGATAATGTCTATTACTTGATGTCTGAATGAAATGATGTAAGAGGGAGAACAAGAAGGGCAGAATGTTAGACTGGCCTGCGTGCCCAATTCTTAACCCTTTAAAAATAAAGTTTCTTCGTTCGTTCTCTCTCTCTCTCTCTCTCTCTCTCTCTCTCTCTCTCTCTCTCTCTCTCTGTGCCCCCCCCCCCCCACATTGCTTATTACTCACTGTGGGAGTTGCAATGTCGTTTTGGTTTGGCCAGTTTCTTAATGCCCATGGGAGAACCCTCTCCTCACCGGAAAAAAAAAGGGGGGGGGGGGTTTAAAAAGGGGCTGAAGGGGGCAGTTCGAAATAGACTCTTCCAAACTGTAACTTACATACGGGGAAATTTGGAAAGTATTGGACGGGACATGGCACAAAAGAAAAGTTGGGAAAACACTGGATTAGACGCCTGCCGGACGGCTTGAAGGTCTGTAGTTCAATTCTACATCCAGACGAATTTTCTAAAGGGACTTTGGCTCACAAGTTGATCCACCCTCAAATGGTTACCAGGCAATGTCCTTAAAAGTAAAGGCGGCCGGTGTGATGTTGACCACACCACAACTTACTGAGTGTCGATTGGTCTGTAAACAAACATGGGTCTAGCACTATATGTACACACACACACACACACACACACACACACACACACACACATATATATATATATATATATATATATATATATATATATATATATATATATATATATATATATATATGTATATATATGCATATATATATACATATGTGTGTGTGTGTTGCCTGGCGTGCTAGTTACGTTAGTAAAAAAAGCTGCGCGACGACCAGGTGATAAACCCCCTTGTGGTCCAAGTTCACGCCCGGACATAGGCAAAAAAGCTGCAAATTTCCCAGATTTACAGTACCTGTCATGGAATTAAGGCCGAAGGGTTTCGATATCCATAGTACCGAGCCACAGGGGTTAAAAACTTATGGTTTGTGGATCCCCCTGCCCCCACCCCCCCCCCCCCCAAAGAAAAAGAAAAAACACGCGCGCGCACACACACACACACACACACACACTGTATTTCAATATTGTTTCAGAATCAAAATCCAGAAAAAAGGGCTAAAAATTGTCCGAGCAGATTATGAGGATTCTGGGAACTACAGCTGCCACGCCTTTAACGATCACGGGGAAAGCTGGATCAACGTCACACTCATAGTTCGAAGTAAGTGTTTGTGTGTACGCATTTCTTTTATAACAAAGCTGGATCAACGTCACACTCATAGTTCGAAGTAAGTGTTTGTGTGTACACATTTCTTTTATAACAAAGCTGGATCAATGTCACACTCATAGTTCGAAGTAAGTGTTTGTGTGTACGCATTTCTTTTATAACAAAGCTGGATCAACGTCACACTCATAGTTCGAAGTAAGTGTTTGTGTGTACGCATTTCTTTTATAACAAAGCTGGATCAACGTCACACTCATAGTTGGAAGTAAGTGTTTGTGTGTACGCATTTCTTTTATAACAAAGCTGGATCAATGTCACACTCATAGTTCGAAGTAAGTGTTTGTGTGTACGCATTTCTTTTATAACAAAGCTGGATCAACGTCACACTCATAGTTCGAAGTAAGTGATTGTGTGTACGCATTTCTTTTATAACAAAGCTGGATCAACGTCACACTCATAGTTCGAAGTAAGTGTTTGTGTGTACACATTTCTTTTATAACAAAGCTGGATCAACGTCACACTCATAGTTCGAAGTAAGTGTTTGTGTGTACGCATTTCTTTTATAACAAAGCTGGATCAACGTCACACTCATAGTTCGAAGTAAGTGTTTGTGTGTAGGTATTTCTTTTATAACAAAGCTGGATCAACGTCACACTCATAGTTGGAAGTAAGTGTTTGTGTGTACGCATTTCTTTTATAAAAAAGCTGGATCAACGTCACACTCATAGTTGGAAGTAAGTGTTTGTGTGTACGCATTTCTTTTATAAAAAAGCTGGATCAACGTCACACTCATAGTTGGAAGTAAGTGTTTGTGTGTAGGTATTTCTTTTATAACAAAGCTAGATCAACGTCACACTCATAGTTCGAAGTAAGTGTTTGTGTGTAGGTATTTCTTTTATAACAAAGCTAGATCAACGTCACACTCATAGTTCGAAGTAAGTGTTTGTGTGTAGGTATTTCTTTTATAACAAAGCTGGATCAACGTCACACTCATAGTTCGAAGTAAGTGTTTGTGTGTACACATTTCTTTTATAACAAAGCTGGATCAACGTCACACTAATAGTTCGAAGTAAGTGTTTGTGTGTACGCATTTCTTTTATAACAAAGCTGGATCAACGTCACACTCATAGTTCGAAGTAAGTGTTTGTGTGTACGCATTTCTTTTGGATAGAACAAATTCAGAGATTCTGGTCAGTGGGAAAGGCAACATGTTGCGGAAACTAATGAACACAAAGGGTCAGTTTAAATATTTCTGCCACATTGGAAGACATATCGCTCTTATAAAACCGTACTGGGAGTGGGATGACCACGTGAGCAAGAGGTAGAAAGAGGGCGACAGGACATAAAGACAACAGCAGTCTGAAAGAGTGTATAAATAGGATTGGAGACGGAGTTGAAGATCAGCTGCAGCCAACTTTCTTTATAGAGAAGAACCTACTGACTGATATAGAGCCAATCTTGATATATAAAAGTGAATCTTTGACAGTTAGCCGGCATAAGAGACAATGAACGAGTGGAACATCTGGTAACCAGTGCACCGACGCACCAGTGCAACCAGTGCACCGACGCACCAGTGCAACTAGTGCACCGACGCACCAGTGCAGATGTCGCCAGTGCTGTACGGGCAATGACAGTTGATAATGATAAATCCCTAACACTAACACGATTGCGTGACATAGTAATAAAGCATGGTGAAGCACGGCTATATCTCCTTCACGGCCAAATTAAGAGACATTATAACCAGCTGCTCATAGGAACAATCAGTAGGGGTGAAGTACCTTGGTGTAGCTGCTGCATCGGAGGACTGAGCACGCATTAGAATACCCGATGTGTAGTGACGTCCACTGTGATATCACAACAGTTATTACTGCTAGCACTGCGAGGCACTGTGAGTTGGAGCTGACGGTGTCTGCCAAGGAACTAGCGCGCGCGCACCCCCCCCCCCCCATTTGTATATTTAATGGACACCTGGACATATTTCTAGAAAGAAAGAAAATAGACGGAGAATAAGAACTAAAGGCTGGAACAAGTGTCAGCACACGATTAGATCTTGTTGTTGGTCAGGTGGAGATGTTTGAACCTGCATACCAGCCAGGAAGGCACTTGATGATGCCGATGATTATGAGATGATAGTGTTGATGATAAGAAGATGATGATGATGATAATGAAGAACTGGGTTCCGGGACCCTATTATAGGGAAAATAAGAATAGACCCACTGCTTACTAAAAAGCATGTCGTAAGAGTCGACTAATTGGGAGCTTCCTTCAGAAGTCGGAATCCATCTGCCTGAGAGGCAAGGAACCAGCAGTCTGTATACAAATGAGTCAGATCTCTAAAACGGATGCACACGCAACACTCAGGTTCTGCAACAGGACTGCAGTCCAAAAGTGGACGAACAAGTAGAACTTTCCTCCGGAGTTTACCGCTGGGGAACGGGAAGAAGGAAGAAGAAGATATTGATGAACACGATGACAGTGTACGGGAAATGATGATGATGATGGCAGTTACGAGATAGAAAAGTGACGACGAGAGGAAGATAACGGTGATCATGATGATGATGAGGAGAAATTGATATGGGAAGATGATGACAAAAAGATGATGATGTTGATAATGATGATGATTATATTACTGTGCTCTCTGCTAGATCAAACAACGATTGATGACATGCTACAAGTTGATGATGACATTGACTACCCAGACATGCGATCGCCTACAGGTAAGATGTCATCAGTTGTCAAGTGGTTGGTTTGTGTGTTAAAAGGCGGCTCTCTCTGTTATGAAGTCCCGTTGGAGTTCCAGAACTGTCCCCTAGAGTTCCAGAAATGTCCCCTAGAGTTCCAGAACTGTCCCCTGGAGTTCCAGAACTGTCCCCTGGAGTTCCAGAACTGTCCCCTGGAGTTCCAGAACTGTCCCCTGGAGTTCCAGAACTGTCCCCTGGGGTTACAGAACTGTCCCCTGCGGTTCCAGAACTGTCCCCTGTAGTTCCAGAACTGTCCTCTGGAGTTCCAGAACTGTCCCCTGGGGTTACAGAACTGTCCCCTGGAGTTCCAGAACTGTCCCATGGAGTTCCAGAACTGTCCCTTGGAGTTCCAAAACTGTCCCCTGGAGTTCCAGAACTGTTACCGTCTGGGTTTCCGGGTCACATTTTCTAAAGTAAAAAAAAAAAAAAAAAAAACAACTGAATAGACTTATTTAGTTTTTCTCTAAAAAGCATGTCGTAAAAGTCGACTAATTAGCGATTTTTCCTTCAGAGTTGCAGTGCATCTGACCGAGAAGCGAGAACCAGCAGTCTGCTTAAAAACAAGCCAGATTTGTAAAACGGATGTGCACGCCAAACTAAAGTTCTGGAACAAAACTTAAGTCCAGAAATGGACGAACAGCCATAATATTTTGCCAGAGTTTACAGTAAGTGAACGTGAAAAAGTAGTAGTTTTGGGCCTTATTGGCGCCTTGTATGGTATTGCGTCATACGGGAGTCTCTAAGTGAGCACACCATTTGATCTGCTGTTTTTGTATGTAAATTGGAATTGGCTCTGTGTAGACTCTTTCTTTTAAAACCTCCTTCCTGATTTTATCTTTCTGGTCATTCCTGCAGCCCTCCTCAGACATCTTACTCTCATGATTAATAATGTTCGTTTCTGTTTGTTGTAAGTAAAGATCCCTTTTCACACCTTTTTGCGCATCGGGTATATGGGAAGAGCACCCATATTTTTCCCCAGACCAGAGCGCCAAAGGGGAAAATGGGTTATTAGCATTTAAAAATAATAATAATAATAATAATTTAGTTGCGTATCTTTTAAAAAATTAGGAAGAGTTTGGAAACAACTGAGATGTGGTTCTTTAAGAAGAATGTTAAGAATACCTTAGACTACCAGAATAACTAACATTGATTGTCCCGAAATAGCTAATGAAAGTAGGAAATTATATTTAACAGTGAGAAGAAAAAAAATTATTTGGTCCTGTGATGAGAAAAGGAGCACTGAAAAATATTGTGACGGCTGGAAAGATCACTGGTAGAAGAGGCAGAGAAGAATAAATGATGGCAGATGGCTTAAGACAGTGGCATGGAAGAATATCGTCAGTAGAATTGATCCAGAACACCAAAGACCGAGATCTGTGGCGACGCATTTACGCCTACGCCAGCTGGCAAGGCTGATGTTGATCCTTTACAGGACGTTGCAGAACCAAGCCCCGCATTTTTTGCCTGTTGTGGTTTTTCTAGGCAAATTTACGTCCAGTAGTTTGCCATTGCTTACTGGACCGTCGGCTCTTCGTACCACTGTCAAAGCCAACGCTAGACAAACAGTCCGCAACTGCGATCGAACCCGGCATGACGAAGCCAGTTCGCAACTCCTAAGCCACAATTAACGATGGTCTATATCGTCCGCCATAGAATGACAGTAACCAAATCTGAAAACCCAAATTTGTTTGCCTATTACGACATGCTTGTTAAGAGACTGTTCAACACCCCCCCCCCCCCACACACACACACACACACACACAGACAACTAATTCTCGTTGTCTCAGATCCACACTGGAAAACTGGCAGCCCGTCCTTATAGTTACAGTACCACCCCTTTTCTTCGGACGAACTTATATATCAGGATGCCACGCACTAACACTATAGGACAAAAAACAATGAAATTCATCCTCGAGACAACATTGCCGATATAGATAATTTATTTCAAGCGAACGAAAGAAGAAGTACAAGGATTCGCTTAAATGCACATTCATCCCCATTGGCTGTGAGCTGAAATCTGCGTCTCCAAAAATGTACTGAGTTGAGGACCCCCCCCCCCCCCCCCCCCACCGCCTTTCCCCCTTTTTTTACCCCCACCCCGACCACATTGCAACCATGACGGCTGTTTAATTTTCCGCCTATATGTTTACGCGATAATATAATAGCAGTGCAAGCGTGAGCACTTAGCCTTGTGGTGCACACAGTTTGCGCACTTTGTGCAGCTTTAAGCGCTAGTTTAAAGGTCTTCTGCATGCGTCCGACTTCCTCCAGCAAACAGTGGGGTAGTGTTGAAAATATCACGGACACATCCCACTTGTTTGTTAAATATATATATGTATATACACACAACCAGCAGCATGACGATGGAGGTGATGGCAGTGACACAAGCGCTTGCCTGGCTTGAAACACAAAAATACACCCGCGTGTGTATACTCAGTGATTCAATGAGTATGATCCGGAGGGTTCAGGCAGGTTCAGTGCGAAGACAATGGCTTGAATCATTACAGAAGTCCACTGTCCGTGGAATCACCTTTATTTTTGTTCCGGGACACGCAGGCGTCGATGGAAATGAAAGAGCTGACAGGTTGGCTGGATCCGCTATCACTACCGACGGTCAGCCTATGGATCATGCTGATATTATCAATGCCCTCAGAGAAATGGGAAGGATAGACGACTTTGGTGGCAGTGAATCCACATCACTCGCCAGAATGGCAGACTTGGGAATTAAGATCGGCACAGCAAAAAAACGAGACGCACACCAGCTACGCCAGAAGACTTGTTAATCAACATAGAACTGGTACTATTAGCCATCGGACGTTGGGGCTCATACTGAGGGGAGGATCTGAGCACCTATGGACATGTCCGGAGTGCAATGAGGATAACCCAACTAACTAACTAACTAACTAACTAATGTATATACACATATACTACTGTCTTTTTGGCGGCCATTGCTTCCGAACGACGTTACTGCTGCTTACGCGATAATGTAAGGAGGGCGGCTGAGCTAGTTGTCATGAATGTTGGGCTGTTGTTATTCGGGGAGATCAGGTTTGAATCCTGGGTAACATAATGCATTTGTGCTCTAAATTACTGAACGTAAAGAAGTCAGATATGTCGGCCGACAGGCGCGAATGTCGTAGCCATGTTGTAAACAGGCACAACGCACTTACATTTTCGGATGAACGCAGAAGAAGAAGAAGAAGAACGTAAATGGGCATAGAAAAACCGCAACAACAACCCCCCCCCCCCCCCGCCCCCCCCCCAAACAATGCTGGGGTTGGTTCTGCAACGTCCTGCAAAGGACGAGCAACTAACTGCTGTGTTTCTTAAACACGGCTCCATTCCTTTCAAATATTTGTTTGTTGTTGTTGTTGTGCAATCTTTTCTATATCATGGATGAAATCCAGCCCATCTTTTACCTTTCTCGTCAATGATCAATGTTCATCATGGCTTTTCTTTGATGTTATCGTTTTCTTTGTCTACTTGTTTCCGTTGAAGTTAAAATTTAAAGTCGAGAGGATCGTCTATATTGCGCCGGGTTTTATCCTGTATGGCTCGGTGCTTCTCTGCCTCTCCCATATTGCAGTATCAATTTATTATTAAACAAGGTGTGTATGATATGTATGTTTGCGCGCGCGCGTGTGCTTGATATGTATGTATGTGTAGGCGTGTTTGTATATATATGACTCTGAGTATGTTGTTTGTCTGCTTGTGTATCTGCGTGTGTGTCTGCGAATGTATGCGTCTGTGTCCTTGTGTATGTGCGAATGTGTGTGTGTTCGCGCGGATGTCCACGTGTATGTTTCAGTGTGAACTGGTTTCTTTTTCTGCATATTTGATGTGACTGTATATCTTCGTTTGTGTCTGTGTGTGTCCCCGTATGTGTCTGTCTTCATGTTTGCCTGTGTATGTTTATGTGTTTTGTCTGCGGGTGTGTCTATGAGGCTGTATGTATGTATCTCTGTGTGTAGGTGTCTGTATGTCTGTCTGCGTGACTGTATGTGTCAGCATGTGTCTGTCTGTCTGTGCATGTCTATGTGTGTTTCTCTGTGTGTGTTGTGTGTGCCCCTTTGTTGTCTGTATGTGTCTGCATGTCAGAGTATATGTCTGTGCGTGCTGAATATATGTGTCTGCGTGTGTATTTCTGTGTTTGTATGTATATGCATTTCTGCGTGTTTGTCTCTGTGGGTGTCAGTATGTGTTTGTCTGCCTGTTTGTCTGTATTTGTGTGTGTGTGTGTGTGTGTTTGACTGCGTGTGTGTCTATGTGGCTGTATGTATGTGTTTGCATGTTTGTCTGCGTATGTGTGGTGTGTGTGTCAGTGTGTGAGCACGAATGTAAATATGTGTGCTGTGTGTTTCCCTGTGTATGTTTATATGTAAGTGTCTGTGTGTGTGTCTGTATTTTTGTCTGAGTGTTTGTGTCTCTGTGGGAGTGTCCGTGTGTGCATGTGTGTGTCTCCATGCATGACTGGATTTATGACTGTATGTGTGTATGCCTGTACTACGTATGTATGTATTAATGTATGTATGTATGTATGCCTGTATGTTTGTATCTATGTATGTATGTATGTTTGTGTGTACGTATGCCTGTGTGTACGTATGCCTGTGTGTATGTGTGTATGCATGTTTGTTTATATGTATCTGTGTATGTATGTATGGAATGTATGCATGCAAGTTTGTGTGTGTAAGTGAGTGGGTGAGCGTGTGTATGCGGGTGTATGTATGCACGCGCGGGGTTTTGCATGCACTTTACAACTCATGCTTTTGTGTTCTTTTATAATATTCATAATATGCATAACATCATATGATCATAACATGCTTTATTAGTAAAATACAACTGCTGTGCGAAAGATGGTTGACTGGAAGGGCCGAATGTAAGACGGGCCTGCGTGCCCAATTTGTGACCCTTTGAAAATAAAGTTCGTTCGTTCGTTCGTTCGTTCGTTCGTTCTGCAGAAACCCTAGCCGCCTACCGAGAACGCCGCACAGAGCGTAAACTCTGTAGCTCTTGCGCCGATCCACAGGGATCTCCTTAAAAATTGCACTCCTGAACTGAAGGCCACAGCCGTGAAACGAACCACGACATTCAGAGCGCGAGACAAGCGGCTGGACCATTTCGTCACCGAGACCTCCTTCCATTTAAGTGCCTCTGTCGTGTCCGCACTGACTCAGGATATAGCCAACAGGCGCCAACTTGTTAGCGTGTTTTGTTTCTACTTACGCAAAATTACAAGTGATGTCGGCTGGAATATTTGAATCCGCATCAGGACAGTTTTTTTTTTAAATTACCGTCGACCCAGTCTAAAATATGTAGAAGGAAATATTATAGAAGTTAAGGCGGCCTATGCACTATTGATCCCATAACACCTTATGGCATTTGATCTAAAGGAAATAATAGGGCCCAGCACGAGATTCTCAAAAAAGCGTATGGCGTGTATAGATTCTTGACTTTATTTTTTAACAATCCATTGCCCAAAATGTTT
The DNA here is from genome assembly GCA_905116865.2 of Candidula unifasciata. Lineage (NCBI taxonomy): Eukaryota > Metazoa > Mollusca > Gastropoda > Stylommatophora > Geomitridae > Candidula > Candidula unifasciata. Next base: position 58,087 of record CAJHNH020001685.1, read on the forward strand.
CTTTACCAAGAAACGGATTGACCAATTTCGCTGCCAGACTACAACTGAGCGTCAACTTCTTCTTCTTTACGTCCTCTTTTACCGCTTCGGGTGTCGAGGGAGATATAAGGTCCTGCTTCGTGCTTTTCTGGCTGCTTCGACCAAAGACACATCGTGGTACTGTAGAGTATCTCTGATGTTATCTTTCAATAATTTCTTGGTCTACCTCTTGCTCTACGTCCCTCTCCTCTTTTGGTATATGCCTTGAATAGTATAGCAACAGAGGGCATACTCTCCAGGTAGGCAAACCATTTGATTTGCTGTCTTTCTATGTAATTTAGAATTGGTTCTGTGCCGACTTTATCTCGTATGACCTCATTCCTGATTTTATCTCTTCTGGTCACTCTTACAGCCTTTCTCAGACACCTCACTTCCATGGTTACTAATTTTCTTTTATGTTTTGTTGTGGGTGACCACGTCTGGTACTGGTAGCTTAGGGTGGGAATAAATAAACTTTGTATGAGATGTCTCTTTGTGCTGATTGGGATTGCCTTATGCTCTAATTACACAGTCTCTAAGAAGAGGAGCTAGCTGTCCCAATACTTGGCCAGCTTTACTGCATAGTGTCAATTTCTTCGTCTAATTTACCATCTTCGGTGAATGTTGTTCCAAGATATATAAATTCAGAAGCCTGTTTAATATATGTATGCTCTAATGCTATGTTTAAATCCTATTTATTTCTTTCTTTTGCTTCTGTCTTTTCGATGTTGATTCTCATGTTATTAGATTTACATTCTTCATTCATGGATGTAAGATGTTGTTACAAATTCATGGCTGTATCTGCAATCAAGGCCTGGTCACCAGCAAAGATTAATTTGTTGATGCTACTATTATTTTCGTTTCCGGAACGTCAACAAACTTGTTTATTTTTTTTAACCCACTAATTTAATTTACACCAAGTGTACAGGGAAAGAACAGAAAGTCTGCACTGCGTCAACAAATTGTTTCCCCAACCATTAACCAAAAAATAAGACTATAGATTCGGTTAATGATTGAGTTAGAATAGGGGAGGCAAGCTACACGGGCATCCGAATTTAAACGTCAGAGAAAAAGAAGCAAAAAACTGTTACTAATCCACAGACCTACATTGTAGTTTGATGTAATCATTCACAATGCCGATTTATAGAAAATTAATTCAATACCATTTAATTGAAGTGAGCGAGGCACAGTGGTGGCCCTGTACGGGATCTGCTGTGCATTACATCATTGCTTTTGGTGCAAGTATGTCATTGTTCGGTTGTTTTGTGACCCAGCTTGTGGTTGTTCTTTGGGCTTTTTCTGTTCCGTACAGTTACGTCACACCACTCCATCTTAGTCACTTAAGTAGATCAGTTTGTCCTAGTTATAACTAAAGCTTATCTTTCTTTGTTTCTTTTTCTCTGGCTCCTTCCTCTACTGCCCTTCTTCTTCTTCTTCTTCTTCTTCTTCTTTTTTCTTCTTCTTCTTCTTCTTCTTCTTCTTCTTCTTCTTCTTCTTCTTCTTCTTCTTCTTCTTCTTCTTCTTCTTCTTCTTCTTCTTCTTCCTCCTCTTCTTCTTCTTCTTCTTCTTCTTCTTCTTCTTCTTCTTCTTCTTCTTCTTCTTCTTCTTCTTCTTCTTCTTCTTCTTCTTCTTCTTCTTCTTCTTCTTCTTTCTTCTTCTTCTTCTTCTTCTTCTTCTTCTTCTTCTTTTTTTCTTCTTCTTCTTCTTCTTCTTCTTCTTCTTCTTCTTCTTCTTCTTCTTCTTCTTCTTCTTTTCTTCTTCTTCTTCTTCTTCTTCTTCTTCTTCTTCTTCTTCTTCTTCTTCTTCTTCTTCTTCTTCTTCTTCTTCTTCTTCTTCTTCTTCTTCTTCTTCTTTTCTTTTCTTTTTCTTCTTTTTCTTCTTCTTCTTCGCCTTCTCCTCATCCTCCTTCTCCTCCTGTGTCTTCTTCTTCTTCTTCTTCTTCTTCTTCTTCTTCTTCTTCTTCTTCTTCTTCTTCTTCTTCTTCTTCTTCTTCTCCTCCTCCTCCTTCTCATCTTCCTTCTTCTCCTCCCCCTGCTCCTCCCCAATCATGTACCACTGGAAATCACACAAAATGTCCTCCTGGTACCATTTTAAAACTAGGAAAAAAACACATTTAAGACGCAATGAAATCTTGAAGCTGGCACTCGCTAAGTAAATGCAGTAGACAACCCTCAGATATACCAACACTAATAATCCCTCGCCCGAATTGCAGCTCACTGTTGATGCAAGCTGTCAGTTACGAAATCCAGTATTGTACAGGCAGTACTGCATAAGTACACGCCATTCCAAACATAATCGGCAACCTGCCATTTTCAGTGCAGTTAACAGCACAAAGCGTGGCGGGTAAAAAAAAAAAAAAAGCATTTTGCACGAAATCCACAGCCCATAGTGTCTCACCAACACTCAAATAATCAAAAGGGCGACGGAACCGTAGATCCGCGTGGCTAAGACAGTCGCCGCGAACTGTCTAGGTAAGTAATCGGCCTCATGCGGCTCTTTAGCGACTCGGCCAGTCGGCTACATATCGGTTTTGAAAAACATGGTTCTTGACGGGCTCTAAAAAAAATGTGGCTCTCATAATTTTTTTTAAAATCGTACTGCTGCCTATTTTTGGCAACCCCCGACACTTCGAAAAGGTGGAAGAGAAATAAAAAAGAAGAAGAAGAAGAAGAAGAAGAAGAAGAAGAAGAAGTCATGAAATAGAAGCGGTTGAAGTAATACGTGCTTGTGACTAAAGAGCTGATATTAACTTATATAAAATAATTTCGGACGACGTAAAAGAACGAAAGGGTCACGACCGTCATTGTCAGTATACTCCAGACCAGCCCCGACTATACAGTCTCTATAGGTCGCTTTATCCAGACGAAGCACCAGAAGGCGATGCATGCATACTATAAGTTAGGAGGCTTTAAGCGACTTTCATACTGTATTTAGATATGTCGCGGATACTAAACGGCACGTCTTTATAGGTTAAAATAGGTTACTGGTAACTTGTATTTCTTCATCGTGCGAGGGTTATAGTTTCCCGACTTGCTGTATTCTGGCTGTCATTTAAAAAAAATATATGTATAAACAGTTCCTATTTGGCTGCCCAATTGCCAGACGATCGTAATATGTAGGTTTTCTTATCCTAACCTGATACCAGGAAACTGTACAAATTCTAGCAGTTTTATACATTTCTCCTTTTTTTCGTTTCTCTTTATCAACTGTTCCGAGTGTGGAGTTTCAAACTCCATCACCGTGGCTGTAATTTGGTTAGACTTAAGTTTGTTTTGTAAAATGTAAGAGAAAACAAAACTTTACACCAAAACGTTCATCAAACACGCGTAATAGCCACTATGAAGTTGTTTTCTTGTCAACATATTTTTAGCTAAATCCCCCCCCCCCCCCTTTCCACGCCTCCTTTTCCCGACTTTCTCATCAGAAGCAAACAACCATCTACAATCGATCTTGTTTCCTAAAATGGTAGCGTAATATCCTTAAACGGATGTAAATAGAGAAATGAGGAACTCAAAGATATTAAATTCTTTTGAGACTTGTCTCCTTTTATTGTTTGCCGTCTGTTTTGCCGTCTGCAACAAAGCAGTAACATAGGCGATTTCCTAAGACTGACAAAATAGGTAAGGTCAATTGCGACGCTACAATAATTTTCTCTAGGAGTAGGGGGATCAAACCTTGTTTAATTGTGCAGTAATAATAGTAATTCATTATTATTATTGTACAATTAAACGAGGCTCAAACTGTTTGAAGACCCCCGCCCCAAAAATATTTTTTAAGTGGGACCTCCTAAAAGGATATAGTTTCATCACCCAGCTATTGAGATAAGTGCATGGAACGACACTGCTAGCTGTGGATTTTATTTAGAATGCTGTACGACTCTGACCAGCGTGGTCTGTGTTGTGAACTGTAGAGTCAGAAAATACACGTGGCCGGTTGCTACATAACTGGTGGTGTCTTATGTAATTAATCGCTTGTGCAACTACTGATCTGTTGTACCTGCTGCCTTCATCGACGAAGAACTGCATTACTAATGTTGATTTGTTTTTGTTGGCACTTCTAACGGCCGCCTTATGCATTTAATGTGTGTGTATACTATTGAATTTGCTGAGACTATCATCATCATCATCATCATGTGCCCTGCCAGCTGGCGTCGGCGCTCATGCGTCTCCACAGATCACGATTCCTGGTTGCCTGAATCTTGATGATAAACCTCTATGCCATCGTTTCAGTCCATCCAGCATAATCTCTCTTGGTCTGCATCTGCCCCCTTTTCTGCTGATTTTTCCAGTTGTCACGATGTTGTCCAATGTTTCTCTTCTCATTCTAGGCTGAGACTATCATCTGTGTACATTTTCTCACAAGAGACAGTGATGGACATTGTTTTTCGTTGGCACAGGAACAGAACAACTATGGGTTGACCTCTTTGCTATAAAGTTTGAACTACGATTACATAATAATAAGTTCCATTGTTTGGAACACTTTGGAGATGTGCCGAAAGCTGTTTGTGTAGGCAATTGCAGATTCAGAAAATTGGCTGTATTGGTCGACACATATCTGGCCCAATCCACACAATTGTGTAAAAACATACCCTGTCTAGTCTATAAAATCCGTATGTACACATTTACTTCTAATGTCCCACAAAATCGTGAACGCACAGACCTCTACTAGTCCACACCATCATGTACAGGCATACCTCTCTAGTCCCCACAGTCATGTACATACATACCTCTCCTAGTTCACACAACCGGGTACACATGCCACTAGTTATCCACAAATTATGTACAAACATAACTCTGATTGTCCACACAATCATGTACATGCACACATATCCTAGTCCACACAATCATGTACATGCACACACATCCTAGTCCACACAATCATGTACATGCACACACATCCTAGTCCACACAATCATGTACATGCACACACATCCTAGTCCACACAGTCATGTACATGCACACACATCCTAGTCCACACAATCATGTACATGCACACACATCCTAGTCCACAAAATCATGTACATGCACACACATCCTAGTCCACACAATCATGTACATGCACACACATCCTAGTCCACACAGTCATGTACATGCACACACATCCTAGTCCACACAGTCATGTACATGCACACACATCCTAGTCCACACAATCATGTACATGCACACACATCCTAGTCCACACAATCATGTACATGCACACACATCCTAGTCCACACAATCATGTGTGTTTAATTGCGCAGTAATACTAATAATAATAAGAAAAAGAAGAAGAATCAGCAGAATTAAAAAAAAATATATATATACATTGAAGATAATATGAAATGAATAACCAAGTGCATAAATGGGGGGGGGGGGGGGGCTGGGTGCGTTTGGGGGCTGTTTCCAGTACATTAAGCATGTCGTAAGAGTCGTCTGGTGTGTGTTGTTTCCTTCAAAGTCGTAGTGAATCTAGAAGAGGAACAGTAAACCAACAGTCTGCAAACACATTACCCAGGTCCATAAAACGGATGTGCACGCAACCCTCAAGTCCTGGAACAAGTGGAAAGTCCAGAAGTGGATGAAGAATTGATGCTTTCCGCCCGAGTTTTGCAATCGATGAAGGAGAAGAAGAAGATTCAGCTGCAGCCCATTTTGAACAAGCCGCTTTATGTTGAAATCGAAACAGAAATAGATTTGTCACTATAAATATAATTCAAAACCATGTTAACTAACGACAGTGGTTCTCACTCTTTCTAATGCCTCGACCCTTTAATACAGTTCCTCGTGTTGCGGTGACCCCCCAACCGTACAAATTATTTTCGTTGCTCCTTCATAACTTTAAATATGTATTTTAGGCCAGTGTTTCCCAAACTTGTCTTAATCGTGCCGCTTTTTTTTTTTCAATTAAAATTTGCCCACAGCGCCCTAACCTAAAGTAAAAGAATGACTATTCATATGTAGGATTAAAAAAAAAAAAAAACTCGAATGTCTTCTAATATTTCGCGGCGCCCCTGTGAAGAGTTCGCGGCTCCCCGGGGCGCCGCGGCGCACAGTTTTGGAATCATTGTTTTAGGCGACTCCTGTGAAATGGTCGTTTGTGTCGCGACCCACAGGTTGAGAACCATTGACCTACAACATACCGAATGCGAGGATTGAAATTGTAACTCATTAACAAGCTTACAAATGTGCAATTGAGTTTTCATTAATACCAGCCGAATGTCATTCTTAAAATGTAATCTGTTATGGAAACAAATCGCTGTACAGAACGCAGTTACATGATTTAAATAAAAAAATTCATTTCCTGTTTGACAATGATCATAGCTCTCAGCAGCTCTGCGATCCAACACGCAACCATTAACGACCTTATATGGGGTCGCAACCCTTATTTGGGGTTACAACCCATGGGATGGGAGCCCATACTGTAAGGAAAACTCAATTAACAAGTTAAACTGTCTTAATCTTTTACGAACTTGCTGTTTGTTTGATCTGTTTTGAAAAAATGCTTCAAGTCTAGCCAGCTTCCTCTTTTAGAAGACGTCTTAGGATGTTCACAGAAAAGTAGGTAGTCTGCTCTTCCTGCCTCGACTACTGCTTGATTTTTATGATTTAGTTTCTTGAAGTTAGTTGTCTGAATTTACACACGCATACACACACACACACACACACACACACACACACACACAGACACACATACGCACACAGAGAGAGAGGGAGATACACACACACACACACACACACACAGAGAGAGAGAGAGAGAGAGAGAGAGAGAGAGAGAGAGACATTAACACACACCTAGGCGACATTGCAGTAAGTTTGACATACGTTAGTTACGGAAACATCGTTAGCCTGCCATACTAACATACTGCACACATACTTTAAAAGCAGCCCCCGATTGGCGAGTTTCAATACCAATTTTACATCGGTATCAAGATTTGTTTTCTGGGAAGAAAAGGCGCCGGCATAATGTTGACCACATCCACAGTGTAGGTTCCAGGGCCCTATTTTTGTTGGGGGAGGGGGGGGGGACAGTCCTACTGAAAAGCATGTAATAAAAGTCGACTAATTAGTCGGAGGCGAGAAGCCATCAATTTGCATACAAATAAGCAGTCTGTGAAACGGATGTGACGTAAAACTCAAATTCTGGAACAAGTCAAAAGTCCAGAAGTGGATGTACAGACATAATTTTACAACCGGTGCACGCGAACAATAAGTAGTTAGCCACATGACACATCGTGTGCCGATTGTCTAAAAGCATTGTTTCTACCATTTCTTCATCTTATAGTCTATGACTTGTGGCGGTGGTAATCGTGTTCTATCCACAATCTTTTGTTTCATGTACTTTCAGTCACTGCTGACACATATGATCTTCCATGCCATGATGTCAAACTGTCAAGGGTTGTCGTGGTCTCCCTCTGCCTCTCCTCCACTAACTTTCTCACTGTCACAATGTATTTCAGTTTTCCCCTCGTGACGTGACCAGTGAATTTAAACAATCAACAGCACCAACACACTTCTTTTTTCGTCTCACTGACACTTGGATGAAGCCCAGTGTCATGGTTTTCTAGACATGGTCATATTCCCACTTTCTCTCTAATGCTGGTTTTCGTAACGCTATCTCTTCATGTACTGTTTGTGACCTATCAGAGACAGCTGATTTCACGTGTAGTTATTTTCTGTTCTAGTGCTCTATTCATTGCCCATGTTTGGCACTGATAACATAGAGTAGGGAAAACGATGCTATTAATCATTTGCTGTTTTGCTGAAAGGGAGACATGTGCATGTCTAAGCACTGGGGCTAACCGGTGGGTGATAGTATTTGCCCTTTATGCTCTGGCTTCTATCTCACCAACAACTCTAATCCCTTCAATATTTCAGCCACTAGGAAAGACCTCTACTGGGACGCTGACAAAACCAATTTCGTTCGGAGCAAGTTTGGTCATGTGACGTCATACGTGGAGCTGGAGTGTCCCGCGAAGGGGACACCACGACCCACTATCGAGTGGTTTAAGAACGGCGAGCCCATCCAGGCGCAGAAATCTGGCAGGGTGAGTATTTGTATATGATTGTTATACTTGTCGGTCGGCCGTCTGTGGCTTAGGCGTGGCGAACTCGCTTTGTAATGCCGGGGTACCGGGTTCGATCCCAGCTGCGGGCCTTGGGCTTTGCGTTGGTTTCAACAATGGTACTGAGAAGCCGACTGTCCAGAAAGCAATGTCAAACTACTGGACGTAAATTTGCCGTTGCTTCTGCAACGTCCTGTAAGGGATACGCAACTAACATACTTGTCAAATTTGCTGAGCGGTTACAGCGTTGGGCTCTCATGTAGGAAACCAGGATTCAACCATTTCATTCTTTGTCTGTCAATACAATCCAGAGATGGTCTTTTTCCAACTTTCTCTCTAAAACTGGTATTCATAACACTGTCTCGTCTCGTGCTATCTCATTGCGAGTTGGAATTTTAAAATGTTTGTACCTAGATTGGCATTCAGACCGGTTTTAATGCACCTGGCAATTTCTTTCTCTGGGCTTAAGGAAAGTCAACAATCTGATGAAATAGTATACTTTAGTTGCCACCAAAAATAACTGTTTACAATACTTTCTCCCTTGTTTTTACATTCCTTATTGCTTGGCATTTCCGACATCTCTTTCAGCACTTTTGTCACCTGCAGAAATTGGTTGTGTTCAACATCTCACTAACTAACCAAAATGTTTATTATTATTATTCAAAGCACTCATTTCTCGTTGTGAATTTGAATATATATATATATATATATACACACATACATACATATTGCATGATTAATTGCTAGACTTACATAACATGATATATCCCATAGAGCTAAGCTAACCCAGGGGCCAAAATATTGAAAATGGGGATCGTGGCCTGCCAGAGGCCCTAGCCCTTTTAGAAAGTTAATGAATACAATACGATTGGCAAAGATCAGCGGGCCACTTTATATTCCTCTGCGCACCAAATTCGACCCGCGGGCCGCCAGTAGAATAGCCTGGCCACAGAGCGTACATCACGCACCAAACTTCGTCTTGAAATCCATGCCGTGGGGCGTTGGTATTTATGTCTGTCAACAACCTTCTGTTTCGGATACTATCAATCACTTCTGACACAAATGATCTTCCATATTATGATACCGAATTGTTCAGCATTGTTTTTGGGGGGGGGGGGGAATCTTCCTCTGCCTCGTTTCCTCTCCAGCTTTCCCATCGTCGCAATCTACTCACGTTTTTCCCTCTTCATGATATGACATGACCAGAGAATGGAGATTGTCTCCTTCTGATGTGAGCAGTCAGTTCTCTTTGTAAGTCACCCTGCGGCAGTCCTTAAAGGTTGCAAAAGTAGAGACAATACGATTAGTTTGTTGTGAACACATGGTTTCATTGTTACAGCTTTTCTGCATTTGACGAGAAGACTTACTCCGATGTTAGGAGATTGTGTCATCCATAGAGCCCTTCTTGTAGAGAAAAGAATTGATCACTATCAACAGAACCCAGACCATGTCTTACAGGACTGTCTCTTTTGGAGGAACTACGAAGCAACAGTGACCTGACAACTCAGCTTTGGGCACAGCTGAGAGATCTAGAGCTAGCATCCCAGTTTATGGTCCATAGTGGATCAAACGCAAGATCAGAAAGAAGAAGAAGAAGAAGAAAAAAAAAAAGAAGAAGAAGAAGAAGAAGAAGAAGAAGAAGAAGAAGAAGAAGAAGAAGAAGAAGAAGAAGAAGAAGAAGAAGAACCCTTTCACTATTTATAATCAATCACAGGACTTCTTTGTTAGAGGGCGTTATTTTGTTATCTGGGTAACTATTTTTTTGACTAGTTAATTTAGTTATCACTTAAACAATAGATCCTTTCAGTAAACGTCGAATTTTCCAGGCTCAAATTTTAGTATTTCTTCCCCTTTCCACATTTCCCCGGACGAAAGCGGGGTGTGTCGCCAGTTCTGTGTTATTTACTACTCTTTCTTGATCTCATGAATTGCACTGTAGCGTATGTATGTAAGTTGTACCCTACCAGGACATCACACAAGCGATAAACACCCGGTGGCACAAAGTGCCACCATGCCGATGAGGATCACACATGGAGAGGTCCCGGAAACGGCGTTCAGCCGTTTGGCCATATTTCAGGACCGGTTATATTTAGGGCTCCTGGCAAAAACCAGGGTGGGGCTTCAAAACAGCTACAATTTGAATCCCACAAAGGGATGACGAGAAATGAATAATGCACGGTTTTCTGATCTCACATGTTATAGCCAGGGGTTCAGATTTACTGTTGTTTTGAGCCGTTTAATCACCTTGCGGGAGTGACCAGAAGGGATACAACCATGAATTAAGCCCTAAGCGAAAAAGTCGGTACATTTTATATGCTCAAGAATAGACACACTGCCTCCCTAACATGTATGACGTGGCTGTCTACTAAAGAGAAAGGGGGGGGGGGAGGAGCGAGAGGGGAGGGGAAATAGTCCTTTGAAATCTGAGTACATCTGTCTGAGAGGCAAGGAACCAACAATCTACATACACATAAGCCAGATCTGTAAAACGAATATGCACACAACACTGCGGTTCTTAAACAGAACTAAAGTCCGGAGGTGGATTGATGCTACTCAATCGCCTGTCGCAGGAGAGAACACACATTAGTGGCTAAAGAGAACTGGTGAGATCAGGGATCCAAATCTAGTTCGCCACCATTAGTAAGGAATGTTCTAGAGGATGGAGTACATCCAACCACTGGAACTATAAATATTCATGCTGTTCGACATCTTCTCGGGAAGAGGAAGCAATTTGTGCTACCTGCCTCTTCGGATACCACTATAATGACAAACTCTGACTTTCATTTGTCGGTTGTAAATCCCTGCCTGCTATATCCGCATAATATAGGGTGACGTTTCTTCCGCTGAGCCAGGCAGTAAATGACAAAACTTAGACTTTAATCATCCTTGTCTGGTGTGTGCGGGACGTGCTGTGGTGTAGTGGCTAGATTCCCACCTGCGGATCCGAAGGTCGTGGGTTCAGGTCATTTGAAACAAAATGACATTGGTTCCCAGGTCGAGCCAGCCTCAAATGCGTACCTGAGTTCTGGGAATGAAAAAGGCGGCCGGCAGGATGCTGACCATATCGCCCCCCCCCCCCCCCCACCGAGTGCCGATTTCTCTATCAAATATAGGTCTAGACCTGTATGTCCAGTACGCCCGAAGTCCTGGAAAAGGGTCCTTTACTTTAAAATTGGGTCATACTTTTTGTGTATATGGATGCGTGTGTGCGTGCGTGCGTGTGTGCCTGCGTGCGTGCGTGTGTGTGTGTGTGTGTGTATATATATATATATATATATATATATATATATATATATATATATATCTGTCTCGCAACACCATAATAAAAATATTTAAAACGTTGACTAGACTAGTCATTTTATATGGCTCTGAAACTTGGAGCACAACTAAAAGAGATGAAGCCTTATTACAGGTTTTCGAAAACACAGTTTTACAACGAATTTTTGGACCCATCACAGATGCAGAGAGTGAGAAGCAACAACGAAATTCATAATCCGTTTAAATAACCACCATTGATCACTGGCATCATGAGAGCTAATAGACTGAAATGGTTGGGGCATATTGACAGAATGTCAGATGTCAGAGAAGTAAAAACTGTATACATCATGGCGATGAATGACCACGAGACAGACCAAGAAGACGATGGAAAGATAATATCCAGACAGACCTGCAAACACTTGGTGTCCCCAACTAGAAAGAGAGGGCCAACCAGAGAGATGAATGGAGGCGGGTGATATCTGCAGCAGTGAACCTCAAGGGCTCGGAATGCTGAAGAAGATATATATATATATATATATATATATATATATATATATATATATATGTACATACATACACGCAAGTAGGTGAACATCGTCTCGCAGCGCTAGCACTCGAACCTGCCCTCCTCTCGAGGAAGGGTTTTTAAAATGTTGAAGTGGCTCCCATGCCTTCTATTTCTTCTTCTACCCTTTGTCCTCCAGTGGAGCATAGGCCTTTAGCCAATTCATGCCAGATCGTTCTGTCCCTTACTGTTGCATGCCATCCCTGTCTTTTTTTTTTTTTTTTTTGGGTGTGGTTTAACTTATCTCTCTCTAGCTCCCGTTTCCTTGCGTTTTTAGCGTGCCTTAATTGCAGTGCCCCTGTGGGTTCCAATGCAAAAACATTCTAGGTGCATTGTTCTTAGATTTTCTCAGCGCGTGTCCTGCCTAGCATCAACATCTTTTCCTCACCTCTTGGTCCAAGGAACTTGTTTAGTTCTCTCCCAAAGCTCAACTTTAGTGATTTTATTCTACCTTTTAATTCTCTCTATTCTGCGCAGGCACGCTATTTAATGTTTGTAGGTTACTAGTAATTGTTTTAGTTGTTCTCTATGTTTCCGCTCCATACAGCAGCACTGACTTGACGTTAGAATTAAACATTTAAGCTTAGTTTCAATTTTCATTTCTTTTGACCTGCTATGTCAGCTGCTCCTCTTGCCTTTTGTGTTCGAATATTAATGTATGAATCATTCCCCCCCCCCCAATCCTTATCTACATTGCTGCCCAAATAGATGTATGGCCACATCTAGGAGTGGGAGGCCGTAGGGGAAACCACATTACTATTTGCCTTGACTATTCTCATCACCCTTGTCTTTCCCTTATGGATTTTTAAATCTAGTTGTTTGTATCTCGCATAAGGTAGGTAGATTTAATTTATCTTACAGACCTTTTAATGGGAACCGATTATGAGTAAATAGGAAAGACATGGTGGACACAATAAAATTGCTACTGGCACTAGAAGATAGGGACGGTGCGTTTATGGAAATAATTTCGGGGTACATCTAAAACAGTTACCAGTAATCTACCTAGGTAAACACTAGGGCTGTACCGAATATTCGCTTCGTATTCGCATCGGCGCCGAATAGTGGACCTAATAACTATTTGGTATTCGGCCGAATAGTTGCGGTCAGGCCGAATATGAATAGTGATTACCTAACACCCGTTCATGGCCTGGTAGAAAATAAACTTGTCAAGATTTCCCACCTTGGTTCATACTGTCAAGCGTTATCTCTGTGCACCACCTACGAGCGTACCAAGTGAACGTCTGTTTAGTACAGCTGGAAATACCTTCAGTTGAGACAAGAAGCTGCCTTAATGCTAACAACAGGGAACGATATTTTGGGTGGGGAAAGCTAATGCCACTTTCATGGATTAATTAAGCTGTCAGTGACAATTTACAAGTTTTGTTACTTGTTATAAAACTAAGAATACTTTCACTCCTAAGTATTAGGTACCACAGACAGACTGACTGAAGAATGCAAAACATGAAATGTATTTAAATGTTTACTGTTCTGTACTACATTTTGTGAAGTAAAATGATAGCGTACATTTGACATTATGGAGGTTTTGTTTTTAGATCTATTTTATACACGAAAGTGGAAGAATGGGCCTCAGTTTGAATAGTGGGGAGACAGAAGTAATGATGCTATCAAAGAAAATAATTACTCTTAAATGTGAAATAAAAGTCAATGGTTTTATTTTGGGACAAGTAAGGAAATTTAAGTATCTGGGCACATGGATAATTTCAGATGGAAGATGCATTACTGAAATAAGAAACAGAATAGGACAGGCAAAAACTGCATTTTATAAAATGAAGAACATCTTATGCAATATTTCTTTGTCATTGAAGGTTAGAAAAATAATTCTTGCTTGCTACATACATCCATTTTTAACATATGGCTGTAAGTCCTGGACAATCGGTAGGCAGGCCGAACAATTTCTTTAAGCCTCGGAGATATGGTATTACAGAACAATGCTTCAAATATCCTGCATAGTGAACGGACATCGAACCGAGGCCAGCGGTGCTCACTACAAGAAGACTGGTGAACGAATATCGAACTGGGGCGAGCCGTGCTTACTACAAGAAGACTGGTGAACGAACATCGAACTGGGGCGAGCGGTGCTCACTACAAGAAGACTGGTGAACGAACATCGAACTGGGGCGAGCGGTGCTTACTACAAGAAGGCTGGTGAACGAACATCGAACTGGGGCGAGCGGTGCTTACTACAAGAAGGCTTTTAAACCAGCAATGAACTGGGTCGAGCAGTGCTAACTACAAAAAGACCAGTGAACGAACATCAAACTGGGGCGAGCGGTGCTCACTACAAGAAGACTGGTGAACGAACATTGAACTGGGGCGAGCGGTGCTTACTACAATAAGGTTGGTAAACCAGCAATGAACTGGGTCGGGCAGTGCTCACTACAAGAAGACTAGTGAACGAACATCGAACCGAGGCGAGTGGTGCTCAGAGATGTGGTATTACAGAACAATGCTTAAAATACCCTGGACAGCACACACACACAAAAAGCAATCAAGAAGTCTTGATAGAGGCGGGAGCCCGAAGACAACTCACAGACATCAGAAGGAGACAGTCATCATTTTTTTTATAAGATGAGGGAAAATGGAACATGTTGTGACCACTAGAAAGATATGTGGAAGGAGGGATAGAAGAAGAGAAGATTCTTGACAGTCTTGTTGCATGGCATGGAGGTGTGTCAGCACAGGAACTAGTACATGATGCAGGAGATCGCAGATTGTGGCGAGGCATTATTGTCCATACCAGTCGGCAAAGCACCTGATGATGATGATACACTTCGTATTCGGCCGAATAGTGAAAATCACTATTCGGTACAGCCCTAGTAAACACCAACTCCGTTGACTTAACCACACGTAACATTCCAGTGTAAATTAGCAGACAGATGGTAGATTTTCTGTCTGTTATGAATACACAGACAATCTGTCTGACCTTTCACTGCCCTGTTATCAGTATTTGTTGTCTGTGTGCATCAGCGTACTCCAGCAACTTTTATCAAATGTCATTGATAAGCCAGGTTGCATTTCCTGTTATTGTTTCATAATTTCGTTTCGTTTATTCCGCCTCTCCTCTGTTACTCCAGATCTTTAGGCGATTGTGTCTGCGTCGTTTCTGGTTACATTTTTCAGTCTGTAACGAATTCTCTGTCATGTATATTTATTTGCTTGTTAAGTTGGATTTGTTAACTATGTAAACTACTGCAGCACATTCTTTAATCATTATCCTGTTCTGTCATTATATGTCACATTGGACTCGCAGTCTATTCCCCCATTCCGCGCCATTCAGTCCAGCAGTCTTGGCCTCCCTCATCAACATTCGTCTAATGGTTACTCTTTTGGCGTCCTCGCCTCCTTTATTCCTTAATTTCGCCTTTTTAATGCAGGTTTTGTGATTCTCTGCAGGTTTCTTCTTATGATGTGTCTAGTTTAGCGCCATTTTCTTTGTCTTATAACTGTTGATACTAGTGGTTGCCCGGGCATTTCTCAGATTTCTAAACTCCTGTTAAATTCGTCTCATTTTATTTTCACTATATTCCTCATACATTTGTTTTTGAATGCACTTTATATTCGCCCTATGTCTTTAGTGCTTCTCTAACTTTTACTTGCATATGTTAAAATTCAAATAACATTAGAGATGAAAGTGCAGTTGAAAAACTTGGCTTAAAAACTGTACAATTTAAGTTCCACATTTTGTTCAAGCTTTTGAGGTTTGAAAAACGGATCAACGTCATGGATAACGTATATTTTCCCGTCCTTTTTAGGATGACATTTTTCGTTCTTTGAAGCCCTACTCTGGCTCTGGCTCGCAATATAGCCTGGACATAAATATGGCCTAAAGGCTGAACGCGGTTTCTGGGACCTCTCCACGGTGATCCTCACCCACATTTTGGCACATTGTGTCATCGGGTGTTTATCGCTTGTGTGATGTCCTGGTGGGGTAGAAAGTCAGCCACTCAGTCAACATCATGGCACAAGGGTAGTAACCCGTTAGTGCTCCGTTCTTATTCTAAATAAAGTCTGAGTCCGAAGAAGCTCAGCACAGTGCATCGGCAAGGATCATAAAATACTTTGGGTAGATTTTTGACTCCAAAATTTTGTTAGGCTGGCTACTTTTTTCGATTTCCAACTGCCAAGAAATTTTTTACGTGCGGAACAGTGCACAAAGGCGTCCGATCTGACTACCCAGAGACCAGGGGGAGTTACTAGAAGACCAAGTCACGTTAAAAAAATACCCAGCCCTTACGGAAGATTGAACCAGGAACCTCTAGCACTCGAGGCGGACTACATACCTCGAGACCACGCAGTCACCTCAAGCTATTAAAAACTGCTGATGCCTTGTCTTACCTGCGCGTGTCATAATTTCTTTGCATTTCTTTCACCCCAATGACTTTAATTACCTTTGTCTCTAGAGTTACATCTGCTTAATCTGTTGTTGGTGTCTTCAATATATTTGCCTTTCATAACTTATTTGTTGTCCAACCCTTGATGCTATATTTGCTAAATCATATGTTTTCCTTTGCATGTCATTGTTGTTGTTACTTATCATTGTATCACACTTAAACCCTACACTGAATATATCAAGTGTTAGGGCGTTGGTTAGGTTGTCATATATATTTCTTCCATGTGTTACCTTCCTGTTGCAGTTTTCGATAGATGCATAAATTATTGTCACAGTTGCGGCAAGTTCCGCTGAAAGTCCCCGAGCGGTGTGGAGATTTATTTGAGCTTGCAGATTTATAGAGCGCGGCGGTTCGGGACAATTTGTCATCGGGAGAGTTTTAATTTGGAGAAAGTTATTTATGTTTGTCCATTTAACTTTCATGTCGCCACAAGCAGTTGCTGGCGTTTAGAATCATAGGGTGTGTTGCTTTATAGCGTGATTCTTTCCCAGTGGTGTTTTTCCTATGAAATATGCCCTCTCATTGCAACAAATGAGCCTCTTCATTTATTGTTTCTTCATTAAGATCGGTCAATATAGTAATTTCCTAAACTTCTGTTAAATGGGGGAAGTCAATATAATTAGAGAGCACGTGTGCTTATCTGTCTCTTTAAGTACACGTGGTTTCTTTGAACTGTTTTTACAAGCACTCTGTGAAGTGTGAGCAGTTTGTGAAGTGTGAACATTATGTGAAGTGTGAGCAGTATGTGCATTGTGAACAGTATGTGAAGTGTGAGCAGTATGTGAAGTGTGAACAGTATGTGAAGTGTGAGCAGTATATAAACTGAACAGTATGTGAAGTGTGAGCTGTATGTGAAGTGTGAACAATATGTGCAATGTGAAATGTGAGCAGTATGTGAACTGTGAACAATATGTGAACTGTGAGCAGTATGTGAACTGTGAACAGTATGTGAGCTGTGAACAGTATGTGAAGTGTGAACAGTATGTGAAGTGTGAACAGTATGTGAAGTGTGAACAGTATGTGAAGTGTGAACAGTATGTGAAGTGTGAACAGTATGTAAACTGTGAACAGTATGTGAAGTGTGAGCAGTATGTAAGGTTTGAGCAGTATATGAAGAGTGAACAGTATGTGAAGTGTGAGCAGTGTGAACAGTATGTGAAATGTGAACAGTATGTAAACTGTGAGCAGTATGTGAACTGTATGTGAAGTGTAAACAGTATGTGAAGTGTGAACAGTATGTGAAGTGTGGACAGTACGTGAAGTGTGGACAGTACGTGAATTGTAAACAGTATGTGAAGTGTGAACAGTATGTGAAGTTGAAGTGTGAACAGTATGTGAAGTGTAAGCAGTATGTAAAGTGCGAACAGTATGTGCAGTGTAAAAAGTATGTGCAGTGTGAACAGTATGTGAACTGTAAGCAGTATATCAACTGAGCAGTATGTGAAGTGTGAGCAGTATGTGAAGTGCGAACAGTATCTGCAGTGTAAAAAGTATGTGCAGTGTGAACAGTGTGTGAGGTGTGAACAGTATGTGAAGTGTGAGCAGTATGTGAAGTGTGAGCAGTATGTGAAGTATGAACAGTATGTGAAGTGTGAACAGTATGTATAGTGTGAACAATATCTGTTTCATGGCCACCGGAAGCTCGCTGTAGTCACGTGACTCACCAGGGTAACTTCAAATTTACGATAAAACTATATAACCTGACTGGTATTTGAAGCTGGTATTTTCATGTTATTTTGTTTCTGCCAGATCACCTTCAACAAGTGGAGCCTCATCATAGCGGATTTGATTCTGCAAGACGCCGGCAATTACATGTGTGTGGTCTCCAACGTCCATGGCAACCTCAGCTGGACGTATGAGCTGGAAATCTTACGTAAGTAGCGGACTTTGATGTTGGAGGTCTCTGTATGTGTTCCGGGGGCCCTATTGTTGAGGGGTTGGGGGATAGACTCACTGCCGTTCTAACAAGCATGTCGTAATAGTGGACTAAGGGGATTTTTTTCGGAGTCGGAGAACAGTCTACATACAAATAAGAAATCTTTTCAAATTCTGGAACAGGACTTAAGACCTGAAGGGACAACACCCAAAGCTCTTCTTGGTCTTGTTGTTGTTGTTGTTGTTCTTGTTCTTCTTGTTCTTCTTGTTCTTGTTCTTCTTGTTCTTGTTCTTCTTGTTCTTCTTCTTCTTTTTCTTCTTCTTCTTCTTCTTCTTCTTCTTCTTCTTCTTCTTCTTCTTCTTCTTCTTCTTCTTCTTCTGCTACTGCTGCTGCTTCCTCTTCCCTCTCTTCTTTTCCGTCGTTTAGTCCTCAGGTATGCCGTGACATTTTTCGATCATTTTATTCTGTAGTTTTCTGTCTGCCTTGTGTCCGTCTCTTTTATTCTATGCGTGCTTGTAATGAAACATTTTGAAAAAAAAAAAAGTACATTTTCAATGCCTTGTGGGCATGAAGCGCTAAACCTAATTTTTTATAGGTCAATCGGTACTTGGTGGGTCATGTGGTCATCATCACGCCGGCTGCCTTTACTTTCCAGAACTATACCTGATACCTATTTAAGGCTGTCTTGATCAAATCCCAGGGTCATATAAAAAAACAAACACGTCTGATTCTGTTAGAACCTAAGACCTTCAGATCCACAGGAGAGTGTCTAGCCGTTGCATCTCGGCAGCTCCCACTGATAGAGATCTGTGTGCGCTTGCTTCCTTGCTTTTCTCCATCCTGTTTACCCAAGGGGCGGCTAGCCCAACGGCTAGAACAATGGGCTCTCACGCGGAGGACGCGGGTTAGAATCCTCGGTAAGGTTGAGGATTTTTTTTTTTCTTTCCTCACCTGCACTAGCCATGCGGCAGTAAATCATCAGGCTCAAAGACACCCCTGCCTACACCGCACTAGTGGTATAGCAAAGGCAGTGTTTGGCAGTTTACCCAAGTTATGAAATACGAGTTGGGTTATCCTCGTGGAACTTTGGGCGCGTCCATTGAGCTTCAAAATTCTCCGCTCAGCATACGCATCAGCGTCCAGTGGTTAATAGTGCCAATTCTGAGTTCGTTGACAAGACTTTTCATACCTCTGGTGTGCCTCTCATACCTGGCTGTGCCCGTCTGTACTCCCGATTCTTGTATTTGTAACAGTGATATGGGCGCACTAGCCCCTACATTCCACCTCATCTTTCACCCCCCCCCCCCTCCCCCGCGCTTCCCCCCCCCCCCCCCCAAGTATTTTACCTACCGAGTACACTTCGATGTTTCACTCTGTCTTATAAAAACAGTCCGGGGATGAGAAGGAAAAAAACCCACATAAATTAGTGTCTGTTACATTCTGTTTCCACTATCCGCAGGAAATGAAGTCTGTCACTGCCACGAATTAATGTATCTTAATAATATTTAAGTGAGAGAGCATGTTTGCAGCCCAGGCAGATCACCGGGTAGCGACAAAAATATATCTTTGCTGACGGATTGCGCCGGAAATGCGCATCTATTTTGGAATAGAAAATTCAGCGACGTCTGTGAAAGTGAACACACATCTATTTGTACTCATCAGATCTTCTTATTAAACACCGCTCTCTATTTCACTTTTACGTGTGCTTTTAGATTTCCCTCTTTTTATTTACTATATTCTAGTAAACAAAATTAGTAGTCTGTGGTTAAGCGCCAGCATTGAAATCAAGGTGAAATTTGTGATGGCATGCATCTTCCCTGTAGCAACATACAGATTTGTCGTGGACTGTCTCGTAAACATCACGGAAGAAAATAGGGAGTTTTAAACTGAAATGCTATAGAAAGCGTTTCAGAGTACCATAGACCACGAAGAAAAGAAAACGAATCATCCTAAAAGATCCGAACATAAGAGCAACTAGAAAACAATATTTTGTCTCGGAAACTGAAATAGTGTGGCTATATCAAGCGCCACAGCGGATGGGAAAGAATATTAACAAAAGGCAGTGCACTAGGAAAAAGTGGCAGGGGGCCGGCAATCACGAAATGACACCTTCGGTAAGAAAGTGTACGAGTTTCCTTCAGGCAGGCTGGGTTAGAGCGACGTTCTGCAAAGAATCGGCTACAGGAAAATGATCGGCCGTCGATCTGTGATGTAGACATTATCAAGTCTGTCTTCTTTTCTTCCACAAAACATGTAATAGGTCCATTCGTGGACTGTCATTTGGGCATAAAACCCAGTTCCCCCCCCCTTCCCCCTTTCATCTAACCCTCTGCAATCTACTCTTGTCGCTTCATTTTCTACATATTTATAGGGACAGATTCACAGACCGTGTGAAGATTGTTTTGTTTCTAAACAATATCGTATTAGAACAGGCGTTTGCGAGATCACTGTGTGACCCCAGGTCACGGGTGGCCTTTAGCACGGTCTTGAATGGTCAAGGAGGGGATTTGAAATCGTGGGTGGTCCTTAAGTGACCAGGGTCAAGCATGGTCAGCAGAGAAGGGTTTAATGGTTCTGGGTGGTCCAGAGGTGCCCCAGATATCAAGATTCAGAAAACCGTGGCTAATCAGCGTGTTCCTTCTTCATCATCATATTCTTCTTCTTCTTCTTCTTCGTCTTCTTCTTCTTCTGGCACGTTATTTTGTGGTTAACAGGTAGGCAACGATATCGGCGCCTTTATCCCAACACATCCGCTTTCATGAAAACCTTAATTAGTCCTCTTTCACAGCATGCTTGGCTTGGAGTGGGGATTCCTGTTTGCCTTTTTCTCCGCGTACACCTGACCACCAAACCGTGCCCCGAAATCCTAACAACTATTTTGGTAATAGTTATCATTTTAGAACCGATATCACAGCATTCAGGACATCACATAAACACCCATTCCTCCTCTTCAGAGCCAACTCGCTCTTGGTAAAACCGTCTGGTATTGCCGCTGAGGTGTGAAGTTGTTAGGTTGCCCACGGCCTACTCTATAGGCCAAACAGGTCAACGGGGATTCCCGTTCTTGTGCAATAATTGAGTCCCTCTGTGTCCACAGTTTTTATCGAGAAGATGTATACACAAATTAAACTACAGTTTCATTAATTTTCGACATATTTTATAGAACTATACGTCATTTTTAAGGTTAAAAAAAAAGTGTGCTTTTTAAAAAAACAATAAAGGCTCTTACAGACAAACAAAAATGCCTTTGCTACGGTCAACATGATCATAAATATCACTATCGTTTGGATATAAACTGAAAGTTATTCCAGCAAAAGTAAAGATATATCAGTGCTAACTCTTTGATTCTGAGAGGGTATATTTGCATCAGAGGAGCCGGAGGGGGGTGGGGGTGGGAGGGGAGAGGTGACATTTGTACTTTACCAAATTTAGCGCATAAAAATACTGCTGTGAAACACACACATGTCATACATAACATAAATATAAATGATTGATGGTTATTATTACGATTAGTTGACTACTTCAACATATGACTACATATAATTATCCTCTTATTTAATAATTAGTAAACAAGCACAGTCAATATGAAACTGATATGTGCAATAACTTTTCACCCAGAGCAGTTTTCTTAACAGTACTTTTAGAGAAGGCGTTGGGTTGCCGTGTAATCTAGACCAGTGGTTCTCAAACTGTCTTTTTGCCGCGGCACCCTTGACGGGCTAAATTTTTTCTCGCGGCACCCTTGTCGGGCTAAATTTGTTCTCGCGTCACCATTGTCGGGCTAAAATTTTTGCACGCAGTCACCCTTGTCGGGCTAAATTTTTTCACGCGTCACCCTTGTCGGGCTAAATTTGTTCTCGCGGCACAGCTACCGTTAAAGCGGTTTGAATACTTACGGGGAAAAAAAAGTAAAAGAAAAACAGCGCAAATTTAATGTTCAGTTGTCTTTAATGGGATAAAGTAAATGAATTTTTCTTTATTGCCGCGGCACCCCTAGCATACGCTCGCGGCACCCCAGGGTGTTTTCTAATTTCAACGTGGCACCGACCAGTAAATTTCTACAGCTGTTAATTGTTCTCAACATTTCTCACCGTGCCGCGATAACAGATACCCCCTGTCTTAGAAAGGTAGTCCCGGCATTAAGAGACGCTTTATCTTATCTGTAATTTGCCAGCTCTCTTGCTAGGATTCTATGAGAGCTTCCACGCAGATCTGTCAAGGAGGAACTCTTATGAATGATAAAACGCAAATATCAACCGGTTTCATGTGGCATAAGATTGACATGAAAATGGTTTGGGAGCGGCCACTTACCGAAGTAAGGGGTGGCTGTTTGTTTGTATATATAACGCCTTAGTCGAAACACATCGCATATAAAGTGTGTGTGTGTGTGTGGGGGGGGGGGAGGGGGGGGGGGTTGTGTGTGAGGGGGGGGGGGTCGAAATACTTAAACTGTAATGGGGCCTACTTTTAAAATACTGAGCTTTGCGTTTTCGTTTCTTTACAACGCAAATCTCATATATAGCGAAATATAACAGGCATTAAACTGCGCTATTATTTGTCTTCTTTGTTACCGTTTAAAATGAGAACAACATTTGTTGCCCACAGTATGATAGGAGAGAAATTGAATTACTTTATATTGTAAACTTATAAGATTTTAATGTGAAAAGAGACAAAAACGCGAGGATTTTCGTTTTCTTTTGTACAATTTCTGTCCTAATCACAACCTAAAAAGGTGTATAGAAAGCAATATTTGAAACAAAAATAAAAAATTGCATAAAAAGTAATACATGATATAAAAAATAACAGATACAGTATATATACATTGAAAACTCGTTAAATCCCAAATTTAACCATGTTGGTTGAACAGGATATTTTTGTGAAAATTATTAGTACTACCCCATTGATCTCTATAACTTGGTTTGTAAACGTCCGACTGTAAATCTGGAGCTGGTAGTGGTTTGTACTTGAATGCCACTGGCCAGATTGGATTTTTTTTTCTTTACTGCAGCACATGTTCAGTATTTTGTGGTGCTTATCAACATGGTCACAAATCTGAATCTCTAATCTTGATATTATTGCACATATAGCGGTGTAGTTTGCTATGTCCAGTTCGCAGTCTAAATGTTATGTTCTGTCTCTGTCGTGTGAAGAGGTTGATTAAATCTTCTGAATGGAATGTATTCCAGTGGCTTCTGATGGCTGCCTTGATATGTGGTTTTTTCATAAGCCAAAAGTCTTATTGACATTTAAGGCTAGTTTCACTGTAGTTATTTGTTAGCAATCATAATAATGGTAGTTAATAATTGTAAAGAAATAATTACTTAAACAAATTTGGGAACGTTGATGTTGTTTTGCAATGTACCACAACTATATAACTGGCCTAACTATGATAAAGCTGCATTAACAATTTTAAAACTAAACACACATTTGCGGTAGCCAGATGCTTCTCTGGTTTTTATTTTCCCAGATGAAATATATAAGACCACTCTGGCATAGCGGGTCCCAGTGGGTTCTAGTGGCTGCTTTGATATGGGTTTTAATTTTTCATAAGTGCCTCCTGTATTTGACTGTTGTGTATTTCTCCCAAGTTTGGCTAAGTTTGACTATTTTCATTATCAACACAGAAAGAGCACCTCACGTGCCTTTGTTTGAACAACCAAAGAACCAGACAGTTCGAGTTGGGGAAACTGCAGTGTTTTCCTGCAGAATTGAAATTAGTGATACCCACCCACATATACAGTGGCTCAAGCATCATCAAGTGAATGGGTCATACACCAATGAAAATGGAGAGCAGTATTTCCAGATTGTGCAGGTTAGTATTTGTCTATGTTTAAGTTTTTGTTTATTTATCAGCAGAGCTAGTAGTTTTCAGTTCCTCCCCGTGTGGGTTCCAGGGCCCCATTGTGGGGGAAAACAAGAATAGACCAACTGCTTACCAAAAAGTATGTTGTAAGGTAAGAGTTAACTATTTTGGAGCTTTCTTCATAGTCGGAGTTCACAGCCATTGAACCCGAAGAAGAAGCCTCAATTTTGTTTCAAAAACTGTTTTATTATTTTGAAAAATAAATCAGATGTGGCTTCTTCTTCTTCACTTCCTCTTTTACCGCTGTGGGTGTCGAAGGAGATATAAGGTTCTGTCTCTAGCTCTTCTGGCCGCCTCGAACATAGGCATATCGTGCTGTTGTAGAGTTTCTCTGATGTTATCCTTCCATCTTGTTCTTGGTCTACCTTATGCTCTACGTCCTTCTTCTCTTTCCAAATATGCTTTGTATGGTATGGTGTCACAAGGCATTCTCTCTAAGTGGGCAAACCATTTCACTTGCTGTCTTCATATGTTATTTAGAATTGGTTCTGTGCCGACTTTTTCTCTTATGATCTCATTCCTGATCTTATCTCTTATAGTCACTCCCACAGCCCTTCTTAGACATCTCATTTCCATGGTTACTAATTTTCTTTTATGGTTTGTTGTGTGACCATGTCTGGCACTGGTAGCATAGAGTTGGAATAAATATGCTTTGAATAAGATGTCTCTTCAACAGTTTTCTATCTAAGAACAGGGCAGGCTGAACATGCATAAAATAAAGATTGTACAGTCCCCACAGTATGCATGTCAGACAGGACCCCAAACATCTGGGCACATTCTGCAGGCCTGCTATTCTTAGAGCTACAAAGAGAAACATGGCTTCAAAAGCAGTGTGTGCAGAGCAAGCTGTACGGAACCATTTAATTCCTGCAACTGAAATGTGAGTTCATAGAGGCAACCCACTTGATGGTCTGACCTGAGCTTATGCAACCAAACGCCAAGAAGAAGAAGAATAAGAAACAGCGAGTAAGGATCATTCAAAGCTTATGTACAGTGGAAACAGTGCATGAAGCTGATCCTCCAAAAGATTAATTAGCAGAACAGCAGCAGTAAAGAATTTGCAACTGTCTCAAAGGAATGAGACTATTTCTTAATTCTGAATCTTTTTAACTTGACACATAAATAAATAAACGTGACTTGACACAGAAAGACATAAGAGGGTATATGGAAGAAGAAAAAAAGAGAAAGAAAATGAATTACCTGTCATTTCTGAAAAATAAAAAACAACAACAAAATCAGAGGTTTTAAAATGTCTGTTTCCCCCCCCCCCCCCAACTGCATGAAAAGAGACAACATTCCCAGATTAGTTCATTAAGGAGAAGTGTCAGTGACTGAGATTATGAAATCCAAGTCTTAGCTATGTTGACAGCTATTCTGAATAATTGGTTAGTTCGGAACTAATGTGTGCATAACAGTAGTTACACACGATGGATAGCTCTCACAAACATATAATTAGTCATTATTCAAGGTTACAGTATCAGTGCAGATGGTTCACCCAATAATTTGTCTGTTCGTGTACCAGTAGAAATCATAAAATTTCCTTCACCATCCCATTTGAAAAACTAGTGATAATGTTGTCAGTCCCAGCAAAATCTTGAAGCTTGCACATGCAAAGTAAACACGCATAAGGCAGCTGTCATTTGTGCCAGTGCTAGTGGTCCCATACCAGAAATGCAGCTTACTTTTGGCACAGACAGTCAGTCATGAAAGCCAGCATTGCACCAAAAAAAGTACATTTCATTCTGAAAACATAAGAAACTGGCCAAACAGGCAAGAAATAGTTAAGAAAGCTGAAGCAAATTCTAACACAGACAAGAGATAGTTATGAACGCATAACTAAACTCTGACACAAACAGACAAGAGACTATCAAATTCGGATATAAACACACTAGAGACATGACAACAAAACAAAACCCTGCCAGCGGCACATCAGAAATTATGAAAAACAAACAAGCAAACAATTCACACTTGTTTTGTTATCACTAGATGACCTATTTTTCTTTTCTGTACAGGGTCGAAAGGTAAATGAGAACAAGCACATTTTGCTTGCTGAAAAATGAATTGTTTTTTTTGATGTTGTCACATTTTGTTAATATTGTTGCACAAATGTAAAAAATTTTAGAAGCAGCCTCTTTGGTTAATAATTGGAATGCGGCATGTTTTGTGTGTGTCTTTTTACTGAAACCAAGAATGTTTATGTGTATTGTCTTACATGTGAAGAGTCAGTTTTCTAACAAGTTTATTGATGATGTTGATAGCTGTCATGGCATGGGGTGGCTTAGAGGTTTTGACACTCACCCTTGGTTCATGTGGACAGGGTTCAGTTCACAGTATGTACAGTGGGGGATTGTACATTGTATGCCAATAGTGTGGCCCACACCCCTTTGATCGTGAGACAGTGGACTAGTCTTCTGTGATAAGAGGGAAACACCTTAAGATCTGTGTGCAGGTTGCATGCATTCAATATTTCTCAGTATTGGTAACCGGATAGTGGGTAGGTTCCAAGGCCCCATTTGGTTAAGGGGGTGGGGTGAGATAATCCACCCAATGCTTCTTCACAAGCCTGTTGTAAAAAAAAAAAAGTGACTAATTAATGTTTGCTGAAATAGGCGCAGATATCACAGCCTAGCTGTAAAACCCACAGCTGCCAACTGGCCTTTTAAGGTTGAAGGCCAAAGAAAAAGAAAAAAATATTTAAACAGTGCAGGATTAATATGTTTTGTCAGGGCAGATGATTTAAAGAGACCATTCATCCACAAAATATGTATAGTCTCCGTGATTCTGGTATTCACACATTTGGATCCTTACTAGTGTTAGAGTGTATGCATTTGGGGTGAAATTCTCCTTGTGTGATCTGTTGGGTGCATTCATGGAGATATCTATATGTATTAAAAAAGATCTTCACCGAAACGAAAACTAACAGCCACAAATGTAATACTGAAAAATTTGAATCTGGTAGAAACGAAACAAAATAAATACCTTGAGATATAAACCCCATATGTAGGCCTGCCATCCTTCAAGGGTTAACATCTGTCATCAGTGGTGTGACAGACAGCTCAGAAACTGACCCCCCCCCCCCACCCCCCACCCCCCCCCCCCCCCCCCAATTTTGTTTTAAAAATAAATCATGATTTAGTGATGAATTTGAACACACCATTTAAAAAAAATTAATTGCACATTCTTTACTGGACATTGCAGAACCAGCCCCAGCATTTTTGGGAATGTTTAGGCAATTTTACATTTAGTAGCTTGCCATGGCTTTTGAATGGTTCATACTATTGTCGAAATTAGTTCAATGTAGTCTGCTGCCACACCACCCGCAAGTGGATTAGAACCAGCTACTTGGAATTGTGAAGTGTTTGCAGTGCCTGAGCCCCTGACACCGAGTATGGCATCGCAGATGTCATTTTAGTATTTATCAAAGACCACTAAAAGTTGAGAGTTTATGTTTTGAAAAAGTTATTGCCCTCAAAACAAAACAAAAATGACCACATTAAAATTCCTTTGGTATTTAGATATTGTAAAGAGTTATTTAACACATTACCTGTTAAATTTTGTTTCATTCTTTCATTTGCAAAGGAATGTTTGTTTAGTGATCCGTCAATTTGTTTATATGTGAATGTTCACATTTGTATTTATTTGTTCAATTTGGTATTGTACTAACTTCACATTGCCACGAGAGGCTGTCACACACTTGACTAAACAATTTTTGTGAAATTTGCCTTAAGTTTGTATTGTTTATTTTTATCTGTTCATGTATGTTTGTATATATTTTGTTGATGCATAATTTTATTCACATATTAATACTATTCTTCTAAATCTCTGTATGCTGCTGTTTTTTTTTTTGTTTTTTTTTTGTTAACTTCCTGATCTTTTTTTCTTTCTGTTTTCTTCTTCTGTTCCAACAGAAACTGCAAAGGTCTATATTTTATCACCTTAAAACATGTGTGTTGCTATTGAGAAAATGGCAGTTATGCTGTCACTGTCTGCCTTGTTCTAATCCTTGATATCTATGCTAGTTTTACTGTAGTCATTTATTGGTAATCATAGTAATGTTAGTGAACAATTGTAAAGAAATGTATACTTCCTAAATTTGTGAATGTCGATGTTATGCAATGTACCACAACTAACCAACAGGCATGAATGTCATAAGATATATAAATTGCATTAAGAGTTTTAAAATTAAACATTTCCCCCAGTGTTAGATGTTCCTCAGGTTATTTGTTTCCACCCCTAGATGAAATATAAAATCACTGGACTTTTCTAGGAATTGTCTGAGAAAAAACTAGCCACTCAGTCTCATTATGGTTTGGCTAAGAAGTTGTAAAATCCTAACATCCTCCCCCCCCCCCCCCCCTCTCTCTTTCCCACAATAGCTGTTTCTGCAGCTTTAAATAAAGCTACCTTTAGTGCTTTTTGAGAAATATTTTCTAAAGCTATGTTTTTAGTGTTTGAAAAAAATTATTTAAATAAATACTATAATAATTTTTTTCTAGTTTCATTGAATACATTTCACTGTTATATTTTTATTCGTAACAAAAAACTTTTATGGTCTCATGAATTATTCTTGAAATGCGGAACAAGTCATGAACTTGGGCCCAAACAAACTGTAGTAGTAGTTTAATTCATGCTTAGTGACTCTTCCCAGGTGCTAGTGTAAATTGGAGGGGTGTCAGGTTGTCTTTTTTTATCCACACCAGCTCTGTATTACAGGACGTGACCACATTTAACAACTCCAGAATATCCAGACCTGACCCTACACCCACCCTGACCCCACAGGCTCAGCCTATGTCCCACAAGAGACTGCACGCTGTGTGCCATGGTTTCAGAAGTTTTAACATTTTGCTTTGAACGCGGGAATTTACAGTGGCTCAGAAAAACACACTGTCCGTCCACCAACATAAACAGAGCAGAGGAAAATCTGACTCCCCTCTAGCGTAGACTAACATATCTCAAAGGTTAACATGCATCATTGAACGTCCAATCACGAACCACTCACGGTTTGTTTGGGCCCGAAATTCGTGACTTGTTCCTGAAATGCAAATAGCATACAATATTCTTATCGGATGTAATTATTAAACATTATCAAATTTAAAATGTAATAAGCTCTTCTTGTATATTAATCATCATTAAAAAACATTTCAAGAAAATAGGAAACATTTTTATGAATGTTATCTTTAGTAAGTAGAAGTATCATGGTCTTTAATTACTGAAGTTTGTGAATTTGGAGTTTTTCTCTGGGGTTAATGATCATGTATTAGTGGCAGTAGGAATATTATGTTAGTGTTCATGTGTAGTTGTGGGGAGGACAATAAAAGGAATCTTGTCTGTTTAACAGGCATTTTACTTAAAGTTTTACTATATATAGTGGAGGCCACAAAAATGATTTACTAAATTACATTATTACCTAGGTAATAATAGAAGCAGGGTAATGACTTGGAGGTACCGTATGTCATGGATGTCTTCAGAAGTAGAGACAGTAGTTCCCCAAAATGGCTCATCTTCTGAATTGTGTCATTAAGAATTGGACAAATGCTTGCTGTTTTCTTTTATTTATTTAATTAATTTCAATTGTATATCTCAATAAATCAGAGTTATTAAACCATTAAAATGATATCGAATACGCCAAATTGATTAAACAGCCTAAAAAGTCTACGGTTAAGCAAGGAGATCAAAATTAGAATTTTGAGAGCATGCATCTTCACTGTAGCAGCATTCGGATGTGGGTCGTGGACTATCTCCCAGTCCTTAAGAAAGAGAATAGGGGCTTTTGTGCTGAAATGCTATAGAAAGATTCTCAGAATATCTTGGACGAAAAAGAGGAGAAATACTGACATCTTGAAAGATTTGAACATCAAAGAAGATTGGCTAATAAACAGCATCCTGCCTAGGAAACTGAAATATTTTGGTCATATCAAGTGGCACGATGGATTGGAACAATTTATAGCAGAAGGCGTGCTACCAGGAAGGAGAGGCAGGGGCGGACCAACACCAAGATGAGCACAGGATATAAGGGACTCCTTGAGTAGGAAAGTACATGAGGTGGGAGAGCTGGTGAGAGACAGTTTCTTTCAGGCAGACCCTAATGAGAGTGACGTTCTGCAAAAGACCTGCTACATGATGATCAGATGAGTTGTGTTTATTAAATTGCTGAGTCTACTTGTATCTGTGTAAGAATTAATGATGATGATTTTCATAAGAATATGAATTTTGAAAATGAGTTTTTAATCTGTTCACTTTTAGACTGCTACGGTTAACAACAGCAACCCAGAGGTCTTGATTTTACATAATGTGACAAAAGATGACGAAGCCAGGTACACATGCTTGGTCCGCAATGCCATTGGCCCTAGCTTCAAGTCAGCATACCTACAGGTCATTGAAGGTGAGGGCAGTTTCTGATACAGAATGGCTTAGTGGTACAGTGTGTGGCTCAGACTGAAGTATGTTGTTGTTGTTATTGATCCAGCGGCGCATGAGCTTTCGCCCGTTTGGCCCAATGCCATGTAGTGGAATTTACATGTTTTCACAAGCTGTTCTTTTCCTCTGTACAACATGTTCCACATGTCTAGTCTCGGAGTGAGTAGCATTCTTCTAGTCTCGTTAAATTTTGGGCACTCAACGAGATGATGGTCAACAGTTTCGTAGGGGTAGTTACATAGCTGGCACTCTGGGGGGTGTTGTAGCTGTATTCTGTTTAGGTGTCCATTGAGTAGAGTATCTTGTGTTCTGAGTCTGAAGATGGTGGCCTGGTCTCTTCTTGTTAAGTAGTTAATGCTGTCGTTAGGATCAGGGCTAGCCATGTGTCTATAAACCTCTCTTCCAGTATCTCCCATGGCCCAACTGTTCAGTCAAGTCTCTTTATTTATAGACTGAAGTAAACTTGTGTTTAAATCCAGCTGTGGAAATATAGGATGCCAGGATGTTATAATCCCCCCCCCCCCCCCCCCCCCCCCCCACCACCACCACCATCACCACCTAAGGTTATGGCTCCCTGAGAGGGTTCCGTTGCCCCCAATTTGGGGAAAAAACAGAATAGACCAACTGCCCCTGTTGTAAAAGGCAAATAATTAACTGTTTTTGGAAACATAATTTGTTGAACCGAAAGGCTCACATATTGCAGTCTAGCTGTAAACCACAGCACTACATCTTCTTCTTCTTTTTCTTCTTCTTCTTCTTCTTCTTCTTCTTCTTCTTCTTCATTTACCTGAAATAAGTTGTCTATATCAGCAATTTTGTCTCTAGTATAAATTTCACTGTTGTTGTTAATTCATTCAGTGGTCCATAGAGTTTACGTTCCACTGTTGTTCTGTCTGGCCAAAAAGTTTATTCTCTTATCTCCTAATGGAGAATACCCCTTGAACAACTCACTACATGTTCTCTTTTCTTTTGCTGTCTCATACAGCTTCATCAACATCCTCCACATTTTATTCATCTATGTTTCTAATTCTCTCTGTATTTTGTGTGTGTGTGTGCGTGCACGTGTGTGTGTGTATGGTAATTTTCTATCTTTTTACCTTGTGGGTTCCACAGCAATCAGAAATTGACAAAAAGCAGACTGAATAGTAAAATTAGGTGTTGCATTTATAAACAGTTTACAATAGTGTGTTCTGCACATATATTTCAGTGTAACAAAATAGATATGAATTGAGGTCAGTTGAAAAGAGGTCATTAGCGGGGATTTGATCAGCTTAACAGACTATAAATAGATTGTTTATTTACTATTGCTGATTTCCACAAAGTGAATTTTATTGGTTATTAATTTGTATTACTTGTTGCACTACACTCAGCATATCAGCATCAGCACTCTTTAACTTTATTTTGGAGAAATTAACTTATCTAAAGTGCAGCGATTTTTTTAAATTGTTATCACAAATTATATTATCTTGGTAGTGGTAATCTTAGTTTTAGCTTCATAGCTAAAGAAAAACACACAGAATGTCCATCACTGTCTCTTGTGGAAAAAATGATACAGACTGCAGTCTCAGCATATCCACTAGCATACACATGCATTAAAAGCATAAGGCAGCAATCAGTTTATCATCGGTAGCAGCGGTTACAAACCGACTAGCATTTGCACACACAATCAGTTATATTCCCATAAGGCACCACCAATTTTTTGATAACAGGCCAGAGTTCACAACACTATGTTGGTCACACTGGAAAAACATTCCAAATGAAATATGCAGCTCAGTGTTGCGCCTGTATCCTTTCAGTCTACAAATGGAAGAAAATGCAACGGCCACTGTCTGTCAGTAGCAAATAATTTTCCATAACTAAGAACGGTGACTGTGCCTATAGTCCATTTTGACTGAAAATCATATTATTAGGTAATTCTGAGTGTTTCATTATGAAGTTTAACAATGTTATCTTTTTAAGTGTCACTGTTTAACTCTGGCTTATGACTTCAACTTTTCATCCAGCATGGTTGATATGAGATTGTTAAGATCTAACAAAAACTTTGTTGAGAATATTTACATATGTTGTGACTTGAGCCAAATAAACTACAGACTACATAATGGTCATGCAAGTTTTTGTGCCAGCATTTTAAACATACACTCATGTAACTGAAAAGTCATAATACTGTCATAGAAAAGTTTTAACATATATTAACTGAAAAATCCAAACCTTATATCCTCCTGACACCCGAAGCGGTAAAAGGTGAAGTGAAGCTGAGGAAATAGAACTGAAAAATCAAGGACAAGTGAATTAATGTGCACTGTTTGTAGGCATATTGTTGTCCTTTGTTTTGTATGTTCATGAACGCTTTTTATCTGAAGTTGTTTTGTTGTTCATGAAAGTGGTTTTGTGAAGCAGACCAGTTATACTTCATGTCTGGATTTATATTTGTCATGAAAAAACCATAGTACTCTCATAATATAGTTTACAAAAATGTATATTCTGTATCAGATCATGAGATCTCTACCCCGATGGCAGTAATCAGAGTGAAGGAGAAAAACATCACTTTAATCCTGGTCGTGGTAGTAGTTCTTGTGGTGATGTTGGCAATGCTGTCTGTGGGACTTTGGTATGCCCACTGTCGCTGTGTCAAGAAGAAGCAGAGCCAGAATCAGAAGAAAAGAATCATTATAATGAAACCGGTAAGTGCCAGCTTGGAACAAATAATGGTCGTTTGCTGTTTGTCACCTTTTTTATCATTTTTTTTGTGTGGTAAATACATCATTATCATACACTTTGTTAATAAATGTGGGCAAACATGATTAGCTAAATCATAGAGCCTCAAAAAGAACAAGATCACAAACCTGATGTGAGACCTGAGTAATTGCCTGACCTGTACCATGACTTTTACTAAGATTAATGTTGATTTAAACTTAATATTATTTTAGGAGATCTTTGTAGTGACATTCTCAAACCATTCGCCTCCTGCTCTGAAGGTCATGGTTTCAATTTACAAACCCATCATTTACTTCATGAGTTTTATTGAAGTTCTGGAGGGTCATCCCTGCAGGTACATAGTTCATCCTTTGTGCGATGCTGCAGGCAGAGGATTAGCCATATTGCTGAGAGTGAATGAGTCATATGGGATGAGACCCAGTGCAGTGAAGTTCATTCTCCAAACTTCAACTTTAAACTTTGAACTTATGGTATAAACAGATCACTATTTTCCCCTCCACTTAGCTCATGATGTCTAACAATTGCATTTTTTGCAGACTGCTGAATTTGAGTATTAAAATACATCAGCAATGTTTACATTAAAGCCAGTCCTAAAATTTGCAGTTACTTTACAATCAGATGTGACTTGTAAGAATTTGATGTTATTAGAACTAAGTAATGTGAACTATAATAAAGGGGTTAAGGAGGTGAGGACACCTTAAAGAAACCATAAAATGAACATTGATGAAAGAGACCAAAGATGCTAGACTGGATTCCTTTCATGATATTGAATTGATTGCACACAATAGAATGGAATGGGGGAAAATACTGAGCCCTGTGTGACATATAATGATGGCTCAACAGGCAATGATAATGATTATGCCTATAAAAGATACCCCCCCCCCCCCCCCCCCCCCCCCCCCCCCCCCCCCCCCCCCCCGTATTACCAGTCTTTTTTAAGTAATGGTATTACACACACGTGGATGTATTACCAGTCTTTTTTAGGTAATGGTATTACACACACATGGATTATTACCAGTCTTTTTTAAGTAATGGTATTACACACGTGTGGATGTATTACCAGTCTTTTTTAAGTCATCGTATTACACGCGCGTTGATGTATTACCAGTCTTTTTTAAATAATGGTATACACACGCGTGGATGTATTACCAGTCTTTTTTAAGTAATGGTATTACACACACATGGATGTATTACCAGTCTTTTTTAAGTAATGGTATTACACACGCGTGGATGTATTACCAGTCTTTTTTAAGTAATGGTATTACACACGCGTGGATGAAAAACCCACTTACAGAGTAATCGCCAGATCTGTGAAAATGTGACCAGCAGAGTATGCCCGAAGGTATGTTAATGAGGCCGTTATATTTTTGTTAGAACCAAAAAAAAAAAAAAAAAAAACCACACTGATAATTGTGCCTTTTAAAGCCATATTTTCTTTGTTTATACACACATTAAGGAGAGTAAGTATGGAGACATGGTGACCACAAATGAAAACATTTTAATTCACTCTTTCAGTTCCAAAGAAACATGTATTGATGTGAATTGTCAAAAGAGTTAATAGCCATAAAGATACAAAATATTGGCTAGTAAATCATCAGGAAAAAAAATTTCATAAACTTTCCTGTCTTTGGATACTTTTTCAAGGGGTAAATTACACTGATTAAAATATTTCCAGAATGATCTGTACTACCAGCAGAAGGATCCAGAGGCTGATGCATCATTGATGATCCCTCAGATTCGTATTATCAAGGGAGGTTACACAAGTAGCGATAGTGGCAGACGGAGAAGACCTTCATCAGACTTTACTGAAATTTCAGAATATGAAGTTCCTCTCGACACCAAGTGGGAATTCCCCAGGGAAAGGTAATTTCACAATTTTGCAGATGAGTTAAGAAAATAACACTGATTGATTGATTTAAATCAAGGGCAGCTATTGATTGCAGCAGTCATTCATACTCTTTGAATTTACGCTAAAGATGTAAGGACAAAGTAGGTAGATGGCTGTTCAGCTTCAGGTTTGTAGCCTATGGCGTTAACACCTTAAGGATGTAAATTAAACAGGTACAAACCTCAGAAACATTGCTCAGCCATATAAAACACATATTAGGGCACCCACCAGCTACACCGAAGCTGAAGTCTTAACCAGGCTGTGTAAGGACATGGCATTGTCTACATGCATACTATCATTGATGTCAGTTAAATTAGGACTGTGTAATTGGCCATGCATTAGGAAACTTGTTCCTATAATGATGTGCTGTCATCGTTTGGAGGCAGCAGATTCAGATCCCCATTTAGTAGTTAAAGATTAACATTTTTATGCTGTCTAGTGTGACCTCCAGTTTCTATTAATTTTCTAAATTGTCAGGACTATCACACAATACTTCTAAGCTTCTTTATCTTTCATCCTTAATAAACACCCACTGTACCATTTAAATATATATGATGAAGTAAATTATCATGAATGCATGTAAGCAATTGAAACATGTTGCTGTCTAAGAATAAAAAAGAATAGTTATTAATGGTAGGCATAAACGATCATACATAATTTCTGAAAACAATACAGAAGAAAAGGATAGTACGATTTGGACATATATTTATGGAAATGAAATCAATTGAAACAAATTGTCTCAAGTGTTTCAATGTACACAAAACATCTAGTTTAAATAGAAGAATTTAAACAATGTTATCTTTAGAGCTCACCGAGACCATAAATTACTGAATGTTTGTCTCTGGACCAAAATTTAGCCTACTATTGTCAACATGTCTGGCAATCTCAAAGGATATTTGGCTGTCTGTTCTGTGGGTCCTCAGGAGATGGCTGTTTTATAGATTTTCACATAGCCCTTTATCAGTCAGCTGACTCACTAAGAATGTTCAATTCAGTATTCAATGTTCGACTTCTAGTTAACATCATGTAAAACCAATGGAGACAGTTATTCTGGTTTTAGAACAGTAGTATGAGAGTCCCATAGTGGAAAAGACTGAGGCTTTGTCACATAATACATATAAACATATCCACTTAAGAAATTCAAAATGTTTTCCCTTTTTAAATTTTAATATTTCGGACAGAAGCAGTACGCGGGACACTTTATTGCCTGCTGCAGCAATGTACTTGATGAGATAAAGCGAAAATAGTAAAGGACTCTTTTTCATGCCTTCAGGCATATTGGGCATATAAGGCTGGAACTACATTTTGTAGACCAGTTGGCACTCGGTGGATGATGCTGTCAACATCACGCCAGCCACCTTTACTTCCAAGAAATTTGCCTGTTACCCATTTGAGGCTGGTTCGACCTGGGAGCCCGAATCATTTCAGGACCTGTTCCTACGACCTTCAGATCTGCAGGTGAGCATCTAGCTACTGCACCATGGCATTACCCACAGCGAAATAAGCCAGGCAATAGATTGTGGAATGTATTGTTTGTGTCCACATTATTTAAATATTCATTTCAGCCAACCTGCATGGGGGAAGTGGCATAGGATTGTTTTTGTTGTTGTTGTTCATTTTTTCAGTTATAAGACAGGATACATTTAAACATTGTGATTTTCAGACTTCAGCTGGGTGAACGTCTGGGGGAGGGAGCCTTTGGCCTGGTGGTTAAAGCTGAAGCCATGGGCCTACTCAGTAGCAACAGTAATACGGCAACTACAGTGGCTGTGAAAATGTTGAAGAAGGATGCCACAGATCGGGAGATGATGGACCTTTTCAGGGAGATGGAGACAATGAAACTGATCGGAAAGAATAAAAACATAATCAACCTTCTGGGTTGTTGTACTCAAAGGGGTAAGAGTTATGCACACTTTTGTTAATTACAACAATTTTTTAGTTCCATGTAATCTTCTTTCTTCTTTGGGTTCACCAGCTGTACACTCTGGTGGAAGGTTCTGGTTGTTCATCCACTTCTGGACTGCAGTCCTGTTCCAGAACCTGAGGGTTGTGTGTGCATCCGTTTGACAGATCTGACACATTTGAGTGTAGACTGTTGGTTCCTTGCCTCTCGGGCAGATGCACTCCGACTTCGAAGGAAGCTCCCATTTAGTCGACTTTTATGACATGTTTTTGGGTAGGCAGTGGGTCTATTCTTGTTTTCCCTATAATAGGGCCCGGAACCCACACTGGGGAGTTCCATGTGAAGTTTAATTCAACATTGCCTGTCTTAAAGTTGTTTGACTTTAAGTTAAAGCAACAATTTATTTAATCTTATAGAACTGAAGAGTCTAGCTTTGAGATAGAAGAATTACAGTACCAGTTGAGAGAATGAGTTAGTACAGGGGAATAATTTGACAGAAAGAATTAAAAAAAAAATGAAAATAAAAAAAATAATGCAAGCCATATAAGGAGAAATAAGTACATCAGTT
This sequence comes from Candidula unifasciata, assembly GCA_905116865.2. Taxonomy (NCBI): domain Eukaryota; kingdom Metazoa; phylum Mollusca; class Gastropoda; order Stylommatophora; family Geomitridae; genus Candidula; species Candidula unifasciata. The sequence continues at coordinate 95,611 of CAJHNH020001685.1, forward strand.
GTGAGCTACTGAAAGAGATACTGGATGTGATGTTTTGTTGAAGATTTTTTCCTAAGGTTTAATTTACTGTTATCAGTTAAACTGCTGTTAATAAACCATGTTTTTATAATGATGAATCAAAGTTAAGCTTTTACTTCTGCCAGTTTGAGAATGACAGTTTACTGGAATTAACTGTGTACACAAAAATCTGTTTACATAATTTCAGGACCCCTGTATGTTATTGTTGAATATGCACCCTACGGGAACTTGCGAGACTTTCTGAAAACACACAGGCCACCTAACCCTGGTGTTCCCTCCATGATATCTGAATACGAGCAGCCCATTCTCCCATTTAATGAAGAAATGAAAATTCTAACACAAAAGGACTTGATATCTTTTGCTTACCAAGTTGCCAGAGGCATGGATTATCTGGCATCAAAGCAGGTAGATCTGTTTTATTTGATTTGGTATTTAAAGAATTCTATATTGATTTTTATATTCAGAAATGTTATCACTTTGCATTACTATGAATATTATATTGTGATCAGTGACTGTAATAAACCGAGGGTTTCTTAGCAAAAAAAGAGAAATTTTCAAGAGGACGAAAATGGTTGTTTACCGCTCTACCTATGTACCAGTCCTGACCTATGGGTGTGAGTCATGGGCAATGACAACAGCTCACAGAAGCCAACTGCAGGCCTCGGAAATGAGATACCTGAGAAAGGTTGTCCAAGTGACAAGAAGGGACAAAGTCCGCAATCAGACAATACGTCAAGATCTTGATACCCAGCCCTTACTAACCCGAGTAGATCAGTCACAGTTACGATGGTTTGGACATGTATGCAGAATGGGAGAAAATCGGCCACCATGGCAAGCATGGGAGGCTAAGAACCAGGGAACCAGACCTCCGGGACGACCCAGGGTGCGCTGGGAAGACAACATCCGACAGTCCCTGACAGAGGACGAATGGAACAAAGCCAGAAAGAAAACTGCTGATAGAGACGTCTGGCGATCTCTCTGGCAAACCTCTACACCCCAAGGTAGAAGAGGAGCGACTAAGTAAGATCAGTAACTGTATAGAAGGCTAGAAAAGTCAGTGTTAATGTTGATATTACGATCATTGAATGTAGAGATGCTAGTCACAGTTATTGTTGATTGTATAGTTTGATTAGTGTCTGTATAGAAGGCTAGAAGAGCAAGCTTACTTCTACATATGTTAATTATTGCTGTCAGTAACCATAGAAACACTGATCATAAAAAGTAATTATGATGTCTTGTTACCTACCTCATCAGTGCAGAAAACAAAACAATCAGTATTGTTTTGGACACCTTTGATTTTTATTCTGTAAAGATGTAGACAGTTTTAACTTCTTTATAAAAAAATATCATACATGCATGCATATGTATGTACGTTTGCACGCGCGCGCGCGCGCGCACACACACACACACACACACACACACACACACACACACACACAGAGAGAGAGAGAGAGAGATGGAGGACATATATGTAATCAGTTAAATATGTCAAAGTGTAAATTAAGTACTGGACCCACTTTTATTGACCGTTCAGGGCTCAGTGATGTCATTATTCCTGACCTTTTGTATCCAAAAACATTTCCTGGTAGAAACTGAAAAAATCTGCTTCAGTGGGGACTGGTTACTATGTCCATCTATTCTGTTATCAGGGTGCTAGTCGCTGTGCTGTCATATTATGCATTTAACTATTTGCCTGTTTAAAAATATTTGTCAACATTTTTTTTTTTACCTATAACTTATCATCGTGTGTCCTGCCAGGCATCATAGGCGACCATTTTTCTAGACAGATCCTGGTACTTGGTATCCTGAATCACTTCCACTGATGATATTCCATAATGCCATTGCTTCAGGCTTCGTTTCTGTTTGTCCGCCTCTGCTGTTGATCTTTCCAGTTATCACGGTGAACTCTAATGACCCTCTTCTCATGACATGACCGAAGAACACCGACTGCTTCTTTTTTATAGGTATAAGTTGTTTGCTATGACTTGCTTTATGTTTAACTTGTTAGTTAATGTAAAATTTCAACCGAGTTATAATTTTCTCCTAGTGTATTCACCGAGATCTGGCAGCCAGGAATGTCCTGGTATCGGAAGATTATGTTCTGAAACTGGCAGACTTTGGATTGACTCGAAATCTCTACCATTTTGATTACTACAGAAAAACAACAGATGTAAGTATATATAAAAAAAAAATTGGTGAACACAAGAACAGTAAAGTAGGGAGATATTTTAAAGATATCTATTATTGATTGATAGTTGATGATACAGTAATAGACAAAGTAATCTTTTTATTTAAGATTCTTGAGTTTTGATTTACAAAGAGCATGTTACTACAGCAGTCAGCATCCTCACCTTGCAGTAAACCCGAACTCCAAGAGACTGACAATTTAAGAGTTTATGTTAATAATAAATGGATGCTGTGGACAAATAATTACGCATCCCTGATGGGAGATAAATTTAGTTAATCTAAACACTGTTTTTCTTAAGTGAGTATATATTTACAAGGTTTTAAATGTCTTTACTGAGAGAGGAGTAGCAGTAGCTTTTCCTAGAGTCCAATTATAGTTTAAAAAAAAAAAAGTTATTAGTGGCAGTAAATAAATGAACACAGACCAATTAATTAAAAACAGAATTATCAGATTTTACAGAAACTGAAAATGTTTCTCAGCAGTAATCGTAATAATATATTTACTTGTGAATGAGAAAACAATTTAAACAATCTTAGGAAAGGTATGAGAATAACAGGGAAGCCATGAAAGTGTGGAACTGACACATTTCATGTTGGTCTATTTTTTTTTATAGTGGTGTCAGATTATTGCGGATTGTTGTCTGAATATAAGTAACTCTTCTTGATATGAAATGAAAACCATGCTATGATTTTTGCATGCAGCTCCAGTCAAATGTATTATTTTTTAATGTTGAAATGTTTCTATTAGATAACTTATTTTTACTGAATGTACTTTGCACATCATCAGGGGAGATTACCGGTGAAATGGATGGCTCCTGAAGCTTTATTTGATAGAAAGTATACCTCCAAAAGTGATGTGTGAGTAATATTTGTTTCCTTCTTCTTTTTCCAGCACAGTTCAACTGTGTACATATACACATATATTGTTGTCATAAAATATACTGCTGTATAAAATTGAAAAGCTAGTTAACATTTTTAGGTCGTTTCCACTAAGCTTTTTTTTTTTTTTTTTTAAAGAACCTGAACACACAGTCAAACCAAACACACAGTCAAACTAAACACACAGACAAACTGAACACACAGTCAAACTAAACACACAGTCAAACTGAACACACAGTCAAACCAGTTTGTTGCATACTTAGTGTTTTTTTTTTTTTTTTAAATTGACAATAAATCAAATCTGTGTTACGTGTGTGTACCCCCCGGGTCAATCCAGTCTCCATAGTGGAAAGGAAAATAATACATGTTTGAAAAAGCATGCTATAGCAAACAAAGCCGGTTGATAGCATTGCTGAAATGTCCTTTTCACCTGCAAGTCGGGACTGTAGTGACCACCTGTCACCCACTTTTGAGAAGGAACAATCAGTGGATATGTTTGTAACTTTTACTATTTTAACCATGGCGCTGCGAAGACGCTTGACCAGTGTTGTATTCCAGACATCTGATGAGAAGGAATAGATTTGAGAACTGTGTGACAGCTGCAAAGATAAATGGAAATAGATCAGGGTGATGGCAAAGAGATAATTATCTGGTTGGCTTAACCAAATGGATACGGTGAGGAAAGAACATTTACCTCATCTGTGATTCCGGCGATTATGGGAGATGGTGAAACCCGCCAACCTGCGCTTATTGGCAGGGCATTTGATATTTCATGTAATGTTTTGTTATCACAGACAGTCACTGACAGTGCACATCGGTTCTCTGATGTAGCAGCCATCACAAAGAAACTCTATTCCTTGCGAACTTGGTTTTAATCTCTCCTAACCTGATATGTCGGCATGTGTGGCTTACGCATTGTGTGCCTGGTTTGATCCCAGCTGCGGGCCTTGCGTTGGTTTCGACAGTGGTATCGAAAAGCCAACCGTTCAGAAAGCAATAGCAAACTACTGAAATTAAAATTTGCATAGAAAAACTGCACCAGCCAAAAAATGCTGGGGTTGGTTCTGCAATGTCCTGTGAAGGATACAGAACTAACTTTTTAACCTGATATTTTTCTTCTTAATCACATTAACTGGCTGTAAACTCTGGCAGAAAGTTCTGGTTGTTTGTCCACTTCTGGACTTTGATTGTGCTCTGAAACTTGAGTTTTGCATGTACCTCCATTTCACAGAAATGGCTTTTTTTGTGCACGTACTACTGGTTCGTCAATTACTCAAGCAGAAGTAGTTCGACTTTGAAGGAAACGGTCCTAATAAGTCCCCTTTTTTTGCATACTTATTTGAGGAGAGTCGGTCTGTTCTTGTTTTCCCCCAAAATAGGACCTTGGAACTCACATGAGGATAACCTGATATTGAAGATGGCATAGGCACACTGTGAGTCACCGTGCCGTAGAGGCTAGACCCTCGCCTTCGGATTTGAAGGTCGTGGGTTCACTTTCTGGCGGAGCCGGACTTTCCCCCCAAAATGACCTTGGCTCCCTGGTCGACCCAGCCTCAAGTGGGTACCAGGTGCAATCCTGGGAAGTAAAGGCGGCCGTTGTGATGCTGACCTCATCACCCGTCTTGTGCCGTTGGTCTATAAAATATAGGTCTAGCCCTATTTACCCAATACGCCTGACAGGCGTGGAAAAGGGTCCTTCAGTTTACTTTTACATAGGCATACTGTCTGATCGTTCAGAGGAGAGACTGCCTGTGGCAGGTTTCTGAAGTATGTTAATTGTTACCTGACATGCTGTTGTTGGAGTATTCAGCACTTTGTGTGTCTATGAAATTTTTGTTGTAAACTAAGTCAAAATTGTCTTCATTAGTTTTATATTATCATTTAAAAAAAAATTTATTTGAAAAATTCTATTGCTTTTGATTTTTCAGGTGGTCATTTGGTATACTACTTTGGGAAATCTTCACTCTTGGTGGAAATCCTTATCCATCAATCCCAATTGAATCCTTGTTTACACTTTTGAAAGAAGGTCATCGTATGAGGCGACCCCCATATGCGTCTTCAAAGATGTAAGCTATGATAATTACTTTTTATGTGTATGTATGTAGTAAATTGTTAAATAGTTTTAGTAGAATGTCTCATATGTTGCTTTTGCTGTCACTGTATGGGTTTCGGGGCCCCCATTTTTTTTTTTGGGGGGGGGGGGGGGGGGGGGGGAGAAAAGAATAGATCTGCTGCTCCCCTAATGAGCATGTTGTAAAAGTTAACTAATTAGTGATGTTTTCTTAAGAGTCAGACTGCATCTGCTTGTGAGGCAAGGAACCAACAGTCTGCACACAGATAAGGCAGATCTGTAAAACAGATATGCATGCAAAATTAAGTTCTGGGAAAAGACCAAAGTCCTGAAATGGACAAACAGCCAGAACTTTCCTCTTAAGTTTAAAGCTGGTGAACACGAGGAAGAAGACTTGATGAACAGTTCAGAAACTTGTTTAAGATGCAGGTTATCTATACTGGCTTGGCTGTGGCCATAGTCAGTAAATATTTTTTCAAAAGTTAACATGTGATAAACTATCTGTTTACCAGTATCAGAGAAGCAATGCACAAATTAGACAATAAATGTAAATTTAACCTCATTTTAGGAAGCACTTGTCATATAAGATACAACATAGCAGTAATGATGGCATCTCTAAAGCTCACCTCTAAATTACACATTTCTTTGCTGCATTAAAAAAATTTGAATTATGCGCTAACTGTAATTACACATGCACTCATAATTTCAGAGTTGTTTTCTGTACTATTAGAGAAAGAGATCATAGAGGTATTTGTATTTTGCAATTTATAAAAAAAAATATTCAATGCTGTAGTTTAAATTTCATAACACTCTCTCTCTGCAAAGTGACTAATTGCTTACCAAAACCCAGTTCTGTAATTTTAGAGAAGATCCTTATGGATGTCCGGAAAATCATCCACTCGTGAACCATACAACACAGTCTGAGAATGAACCCATGACTTTCAGAGTGTAAGGCAGATAGCTTGACCACTTACTCACAAGATACATTTTTTTTAAAAATGGGAACTATGCAGCCATACCAGACTGGTTTGTTGTAACTTCCTTTACATTCTTGTGGCTTAGAAGTAAGTGAATGTGATTAATAATTTCATGATCCTTAAGCTCTAAGGTTTGATTTCTGTAGACTTTTTTTTTAATTGAGACCTTGACACATAATATTCCAAAGACAGCTGTGATACACAAATGCCAACCCTTCAATGTGGAGACAGCAGAATATTCAAGAATGAACCCGACATTGAAGAAATCAAATGGATAATGTTTTTTTAAATTTGGAAAATGTATAATTGTTGAAGTATATACATAAAATTAGGTTTCCTTGATCCCAGTGTGAGACATGGTGGTGTGCTACTAAAAATTCTGGATGGCACTAGTCATGGAAAGAAAAAGAGAATGTTTAAGAAACAAATTACATTACAAAAATAAACAAACACACTGGTTTAATGCACAGCCCATCAGAACTGCTGGGGGACAGGAAGTAACATGATCAAGTAACCTCACCATCAGTTGTTGACTTGATGAAACAAATGATGATGATTTATATGCATTACATATATTTTGTGTTTTTCAAATTAGGTATGGTGTAATGCAGCAGTGTTGGCAAGAGGAGCCCCTGAAGCGACCTTGTTTTAAATCATTGGTCCAAGAACTTGATATGATGCTGACTTCTTCTTTAAATGATGAGGTATTCAACACACATTCTAGTTTTGTAAACTGAAATTGTGAAAAAGAATATGGAGCCTCCAGTGCTTTGATACACTCATTTGAAATATTATAGCAAGAATGGCATGCAGCCCCTACAGTAGTTTAAGATATAATGTTTGAGGTACAAAAGGGACTGAGGCAAAATTGCATTCTCTCGCTCTACTTCTTTCAGAGTATATGCAGAAAGATACATTAGAAAATGGTCATCCTTGTGACAGTTTTGATTCAGTTATATTTGGTGGCTACCAAGTTCCAGAACTTTGGTTTGCAGACACGGTCCTCCTTTCAAATAGTGTTAAAGGATTAGAACATTTAATCCTGCCTGTTCAAAATCACAGTGAAGACAAAACCTTTGTGTTTAAAGAAAACAAAAATGAAATGTACAGGTAAAACTACATATCACCCAAAAATAATAGTCAAGGTTAAAAGAATTTGAGACATCACAAACTTTGAATATCAAGGCTTATGATAAACAGCAGTGGAGACTGTTCAGCAGAAAAAAGCAGGATAGCCATAGCAACCCACAAATTAAATAGCATTAAAAGCCTATGGCTAAGCATCAGGGGGCAAAATTAAGGTCACAGTTTTGAGAGTATACATCTTCTCTGTAGCAGCATACATCTTCTCTGTAGCAGCATACATCTTCTCTGTAGCAGCATACATCTTCTCCGTAGCAGCATACATCTTCTCCGTAGCAGCATACATCTTCTCCGTAGCAGCATACATCTTCTCCGTAGCAGCATACATCTTCTCTGTAGCAGCATACATCTTCTATGTAGCAGCATATATGTGTGAGTTGTAGACTTTCTCACAGTCTTTAAGGAAGACAGACTGGAGCTTTAGAGCTCAGATGCTATAGAAAGATGCTTAGATCACTGTGGACCAAGAATAACAGAAATATTGACATTCCAAAAGATGGTAAGATTGAGAACATTTGAACTAATAATCAGCATCTTGTCTCAGAAACCACAATACTTTGGTGTTTTCACTGTTGCAGTGGCTTGAAAAGAACATTAGCAGAGGGCATGGTACTGAATAAAAGAGATAGTGGCTGACCAACATAAAAGTGGGCATAGGACATAAGAGACACTTTGAGCATGATGCAGGAGAGCTGGCAAGTTTCTTTTAGGCAGGCCATGATGGAAGCAAAGTGTTGTTATGTAAATAACCTGCTACACACGCATGCACAGAGAGAGAGAGAGAGAGAAATACACACACATATAGGTACATTGTGTTGGCTTATCTAGTCAGCTAATTTCTCTGTATAGTAGTTTATCTTGTCCACTAACATCTATATAGGGTGTATTTAATGAATAATTGGCATTGTGTCTTCCATTTTTCGGATGCTATCGTGTTTAAGTTTGTATTTTTTTTAGTAATCGATAGCTCGTCTCAGATATCTTATCTCACACTTTGTACTTTTCTAGTCAGCTAATTTCTCTATATAGTAGTTTATCTTGTCCACTAACATCTATATAGGGTGTACATAATGAATAATTGGCATTGTGTCTTCCATTTTTCGGATGCTATCGTATTTAAGTTTGTATTTTTTTTAGTAATCGATAGCTCGTCTCAGATATCTTATCTCACACTTTGTAATTTTCCTCCCGAATCTTCTGCTTTGGTTAGTGACTGGATATGAGAGTTGGTAAGCATATGCTATTGATAATTATCTATTTTTATATTGACACTTTTCCTGTGTGGGTTCTTGGGTTACAAAGAATAGACCCACTACCCCTCTAACAAGCATGTTGTAGGAGGCAACTAATTAGTGATGTTTCATTCAAAGTTGGAGTACGTCTGCCTGAGAGGTAATTAACTAACAGTCTGCCTACAAATAAGCCAATTCTGTAAAATGAATGTGCAAATAAAATTCAAGTTTTGGCCCAAAGCCAAAGTCCAGGAGTGGACAAACAACCAGAAATTTATGTCAGACTTTGCAGCTGGTAAACACTAATAATAAAAATAAGAAGACATGGATACTTGATATTGATGCTTGGTTATCTAAGCAGTGGTGAGAGTTTATAAATCATTTTTTTTTCTGGCATTTTATTTTTATCTTTCTATCAGGTCACCCATTCTCAGTTTAAATTTAAAAAAAAAAAATAATACTCCCTATGTATTTGATTTGGTAACTGTTTGGTCTTGGGTTATTAATATGAATTTGATTAGTCCATTAGTTTAAAAACTTATATTGTTTAAAGTTTTGCTTCTTTGTTAGATATAGTCTTTGCCTTAGTGTGGTTGAATTCCTTGTTTGTTGTCTTCAGATTTCTTGCCACTTGACAGGATTTACTACATTTCTTCTTCTTCTGTATTCACACTTGGTACATTATGTTGTGGTTTACAGCTAGGCTGCAGTATCTGCGTCTTTCATCCCAACATATCTGATTGCATCCCTAATTATTCACCATTTACGACATGTTTGTTGGGGAAAGGGAACCTATTTTTCCCCCTATGGGACTCCAGAACTAACTCAGAGATGTTTAAGCTTCTTAAATTAACCTCATCCTGGCCTTTTTGTTTCCCCAGGCTTACTTGCACCTAGAACCACTGGACAGCCCGAGCACGTCAGACTCCCAGTATTCTTCCATGAGCCACAGTAGTGTCAGCAGTGTTGCTAACAGCAGTCACAGCTCAGATGACAACTCGGTCATTGTGTGATCACTTCAGTACAGCACTAGCGCCATCTGCTGGCAAGAAGAAACTTCATTTATGAGTGACAATTAATACTGATAATTCTTCTGTTGCAAGCTGAGTTTGAAATAATTCTATGAGACTGCTGACTTTATTGTAAATTAAAATCAAGACTACTGACTTTGTGGTAAATGGAGACCAGAAGCTGCTGATTTCATAGTAAATGGAGACCTAAGACTGTTGACTTCATCTTAAATGAAAACTCAAGACCATTGACTTCCTCATGCATGGAGATTCAAGATTGCTCACTTTATGGAAACTGGAAGCTGCTGATTGAATTGTAGAGACCCAAGACTAAACTTCATCGTAAATAATGATTCAAGACTAGATTTCCTAGTAAATGGAAACCTGAGATGGTTGAATTCTTCATAAATTGAGATCTGTGACTGCTGACTTCATTGTAAATAGAGATACTAACTCAGTGATCTTATCACAGAAAAATACAACTTGATTGTTTTCTTTTGAAAATAAGGAAACTCATCTTCTTATTTGAAGTCATGAAAACAAGCAAGTGACATGTGGCTAGCAACAACAAAACAGAACACAAAACTTTATTTGATGACCCATTATACCTGCACAAGTTACAGTTTCAGACTAAGCGGATCTTTGACATATCTAAAGTTAGCTGTATAGCCTTTACAAGATATTGCTAAACCAACCCCAGCATTTGTTTGGGGCTGTTTGTAGTTTTTCTAGACAATTTAACATGTAGTTTGCCATTGCTGTCTGAAAGGTTAGCTCTCGACACAAGGTTGTCTGTTGCCAGAACCCAGCACCTAGGCATTACAAAGCATGTTTGGAATTCCTATGCCACAGATGCCGAACTGACATAGTTGCCTAGCATATTAATAATCATTGTTGACTTTAATGTTTGTCGTGGTATCATGAATGATAAATTTGTGTCCCCATGTTTATAAAGTCAGTCATATAATCACGTACTTCTGTTGTTTATACATAGCCGATCAAGACTGTGTCGTGTTTTAGTTATTGTGTCTGAGCAGGCTTAATGTTTTTGCTTGGGGTTTACCACCATAAATGTGTTCAAGTATGATGTGATTCATGAGAAATTCACTTCAAGTCTCTTCAAATTATTTTGTTTCTTCAAGGTTCAATAAGTGATTTAATAAGTTTATTCTACATATGCCAAACTTATATAACTGTTGTTGTATTCTTTGCTTGTCTATATAGCATAGAGTTATCTTGTACCCCAGTTACCTTACAGTTGTTGAGATTTATACAAATACATATGTGTTCACATAACAGCATTTATGATGACTGATGTCTTATTATTTTGTTTATGGCCTAGTTTGGCTGAGCAGTATTATATTATCTTTTGAACTTGAACAAATTGTCTTTAGTCTAAAGGTGACATAATATTTTCTGACTGGAATTGACCCAGTCTCATGACAGGAAGGAAAGACAGCAGGGAAGAGAACTGATCACCCAACTTCATAGGACATGGCCAAGAAGCTGCAATACTGGCCACTTTCATCTGGATCCAGTTCCTCCTAAATGTCACTTTTCTAGTCTGTCTAGAGTGATGTGTTTACGACATGCATAGTTAATGCTATTGGCCAAGTTTGGACCAGCGCAGCATTTAAGATATGAGTAAAGTTGCTAAACATACCATGGGTGGTGGGTCCCTGTGAATGAAATGGCTTTTTAAAGCCAGACTGCAGATAAACATGGGGTCACACCATAAGTTATCTAATAAATATTTTTAAGACTCCAGGCAATGTGTTCCATTTAACTGGATTGTCTGACAGAAATCCAAGACTGTTCTAGTAAAAAAGGGAAATAACTTTTCTAAACTGTTTATGTCAATAAAAATCAGTTGTATATCCTTGACAGGAATGTTATCACTTCCCATCCTTTTTAGGATGAAATTTTTCGTTATCTGAAGCCCTACTCTGGCTTTGCCAGGGGCCGCAATATAGCCTGGCCATAAATGTGGCCTAAAGGCTGAACGCGGTTTCTGGGACCTCTCCATGGTGATCCTCACCCACATGGTGGCACATTGTGTCATCGGGTGTTTATCGCTTGTGAGATGTCCTGGTAAGGTAGAAAGTCAGTCAGTCAGTCTTGACAGGAAAATAACCGCAGCATTTTCTAGTTGTCTATGGTTTTAGTTAGTATCTTTACATTCATTAGTTTGCCATTATTTTGTGACTGGTCATACGATTATCAAAAGCAGTTGCTACCAAATTACTGGCAGCTGAATTGAACCTGATATGTCAGAATCATGAAACTGTGTTTATAACTCTTAGGCCACAGACACGTCATGTTATTAACTCTTTCGGCCCCCAGACGCTTGTTACTTAATTAAATGATGAGCTTTGAGAAAATTACACGAGACATTATAAAACAGATACAGTGAGCTTATGTAGCAATCATCTGTTACAGAAGAATACAAAAGTGTATTTTGTCTTCGGGATTTCCAAGAAACATATGATGTGTTTTTGGTATTCAAAGAGTTAAAGAATATGTAAATATGTATAAATAAACAAATATATTATGTCTCATTTTTCTTGTAATAAATTGTATCGTAATTCAGAAAAAATTATGTTGGCAATTCTATGAGCATGTTTCAGTTTGCTAGTTTCATTGTGGAACTGCTTTTTTCTCATAAAGAATGAATTTAGAATCTCAAATAAGCAGCCACAATTCAATTAGCTAAAATCTCTGCTGAACCAAATAAACCAGCTAACCAAAAAGATTAATTTTCAATGGACCCAGGCCACTGAAACAATACAGAAAATAAAAGAGCAGACTATATAGCGAACTGGGCAACATAAAAGAGCCAGATGCAGGATATACTAATTAGGAAAATGAAATCCAGATATCTAGATCTCTGATCTAGTGGGTAATGAACAGGCAGACAGACTGGCTAGATCTGCACCACTGAGTGTTGAATTGATACATGACAAGGCAGATGTGGTCAAGGCCCTTTGGCAACAAAGCAACAGAATGAGTAGAGAAAGAAGAATATTATGGCCTGGAGAGAATGAGGCACCTGGGTGTAACCATAGGGTCTGGCCGGCTCACTAAACTCAGAGGAAAGTCAAGATGGACATATAACCAAATTGTGACCTCTACCATCAGTATTGGAACTCTTTATTTCTCATTATTCTTGAAATGTGCTTTGTGAATAATAATGGTGAATATTTGGCTGTTTGTAGTATTTCACACATTGTACATCAAAAGTGTGTTAGTGATGTCAAACAAAGCAACTGTTTACACTTAACCATATTTTTATAAAAAAAAGTTTAAAAGTCACTATGCCAAAAAAATTTTTTTTTAAATTTACAGATTTTGAGCAATTATTTTATAATGGTCATTTGAAGGGATACATGTTATTACATTTGCATACTTCAAGTGTGAAAAATCATGGTTGTAATGGCAATAGCTGCCATCTTGTGGGAAAAAACATGTTCTTAAAATCCTAAAATTTTAAAAACAAACATACTTATGAAAAAATAGATGATAGATTTATGACCTTTTAACATATTTAGAGGTACTGGTGTAGTTTATTTACTTTATACTTGTTTTTAAATATTTTTCGTAAAATTTTAAAATGTAGGTTTATGGAAAAAGTAAAAAAAATCTTGCATAATAAGATAATAATCAAATTTTAAAAAAACATAAACTTTCTAAAATCTACTTTTGAAAAGACCAGTCCCTATATTTTTATTTAAGGAGTATCCATACCAAATTTCATGTTTCTAGTCTTTAAATTAGCTTAGATTTTAGGATTTCACATACACAACAAACAGAAATATAGAGATGTGAGAAAACTGACTTTTAAACTTTTTTTTTTATCTTGAAAAAGTGCATGGGTTGGTGCCTTTAGTATTAACTTTTCAAAGCTAAATTGTTTACAAATGACATACATTTTGTGTGTAATCTATTCTACGAATGCCGAAGTTTACAAAAACCAACACATTGAAAAAGTGATTTTTTTGTCATAAATTTGAAAAAAATGCCGTGCAGTGACCCCTTAAACATCTGGTCATTATAGAGAAGCAAATATATTCTTTTTCCCCACAACCCACAAGCATTCTATACCAGGTTATCAACATTTTTTGCTGTTTTGTGCAGCTTTCCCCCTGTTCTCCCCATCTTGTTCACCTTATTGACTAACCCTCTTCTCTTCTCTACATGTTTTTGGTCTCTGTCTCTGCAAGTTACATTGCAAGGACATTCTAGTTACAAGCATTTTAACTGTCTGTCCTGTCCAATTCTAGCATTTTTTTCCCCCACCGACATATAGTGAAAATTTCATTCGGACAACAAAGTAACTAAAAAAACTTTTATAAATGTATTTGATGCAAGTAAAGTATTTCTTTCAATGATCTAACTCTTTCAGTCCCTACCAACGGTTACAATAATATTATTATGTCATGAAAATCACTACTAATAATTGTGTAGGTCAGATGAAGTTGAAGGTGAGAAGATTGACTTCATTGCACTGGGTTTTATCCCATATGGCTCTGTCTGCCCCATGTAGAATGGCTTGCTGTCTGCTGAGAACTCCACAAAGTACAAACTCCTTAGCTCCAACAGAAATCCTCAGGGTCTCTAAAAAAATTGCCCTTGTGGACCTAATGACACAGCCATAAAACCAACCTGTGACCTTCAGAGAGTGAGGCAAACAAATTGACCACTTTATCACAGAATACCCCCCTCTGATAGAGTTAAAATACTGTAATAACACAAGCAGCCAATCCTCTTGTGAATTTCCTGGGCCCCATTCTATAGGGAAAAAAGAATAGACTTTCTCTAACACCTCCCAACCTCCACCAACCATGATGTAAAAGTGCACTAATTAGGGCTGTATATCTTGTATGTAGAAACCAATTTACTCATTGAGAATTGCTTAGTATTCAGTGAGTTAATATAGTGACAAATTTGCCAATTTTTTTTTTTTTTAAACAATGAAGGATAGTCTCTCTTTTAATGTGTTTTGGTATTACAGACGTCGCAATTTTTACACACATGCACAAAACATTTCATAGAAAATATTACAGTTTATTCATTACAGAGGTCGTTGGTTTCCTAACCGAATTCAATATATGAAAGATGCCTTCTTATATTTTTACTTTGTAAAACACTGATTAAAACTATATATAAACAGAATTATAAAATTGTTGTTGTTAGTAGTTAAAATTGCAAAATTCTGAATTTGTATTGCTTCTCCTGTGATGCAAGTACTTGTTTATAGTTTTGGGTATTAGCACAAATCAGATTTGTGGTTATATGTTATGATTCAATGCTTTCAAATAGTTTATCTTTAGTTTAAAATCTGTCTGCATATGTGTATCATCACTAAGCCAAGTGGCTGGTCTTGAAAATTAATTAACCAACTGAAAGTGAGCCATATGTTATACTGTACTTTATTTTTAATTGTTCTAATATGTACTAAGTCTCACTTTTTTGTATATTTCTTTCCACGTTTCTCTTTTTTTTTTCTTCCATTCATCTTCAAAATATTTTATTTCACACAAAAGCACAAGCTCAACTACACTTACTTCCTCATTTATATACCCCTTGCAATACGTTCCGAAAAAAGAGCTGAGAGCACAGCTCTGAAGTGCTGTGATGCCAGTTCTTCAGTATGGGTTTTGTTTTCCTTAAAATCATTCAGGATGTTCTCTTTCAGCGTGTTTAAGGCATTTCAAATTCATATCTCTTGAAATTGATTTATTATGTATGCTGGTTATGTTAGAGTCAGATATATGTTTGGCTTCCCCTCCCCCCTTCCTTACCCCCACATGACATTATGTTACTGATCTATATAATATTCTTCTAAGCTTTTATCCTTAATGCCATACCTTTTGTATCTTTGTCTCTCTCTCAGACACCACTGTTTTCAAGCTATTTCAAATTTAATCCAACTCAACATTTAGCAATGCATTTAAATTGTTGCAATAAAAATTGAACAAAGCCTCAGAGAAACAAAACTTGAGCATTAGAAAACAAACAAGTCAGTCAATTTTTACTTTTTGTGTTAATTTGTTTATGATGATATTTGTTATATATTTGTATTGTAAATTGTTTTGATGTCACAAATAAGCTGCCAGTTAAGTTAATCTTCTGTCAAGAGGCTTAAACTTTGAGTATATATTGATTCATTATTATCTCTTTTAATGCTTGCTCTCCGTAATTATAAAATAGCCAGCAATTGTCATCTTATTTTTTTTTAAACTCTCTGTCTATGGGTACCAGGCAAATGTTGCTTCAACACTTTCTGTCTCAAAGTTTGTGCACTTTCTAGTTAGTCTTTGAGTTTTGATGAGATGAAATTCATAACTCAGTGATTCCCAAACTGTGCACCGCAGCGGCCCGGGGAGGGGGGGGAGCGCTACCTCTTCACAGGGGCACCGCAAAATATTTGAAGATACACAAGTTTTTTTTAATTTTTATCTCTTACTTATGAAAAGTCATAGTTTTACTTAGGCTAGGGTGTCATGGAAACATTTTCATTGAAAAAAGGTGCAGTGACTAAGAAACATTTGGGAAATACTTGCATAACTCAAGAGACAGATTTAGTTAAAACAACAATTGATTAGCATACCAAATGAATAGACAGTAAAATTAAAATATAAATTTAATTTAGAGACGTCTGGTGACTTGCTTGGCACTAAAAGAGTTAACACTTTTACCTGTTGTGGGATTTGAAGTTCAAAATATCTTGAACACACATTTGGCCAATGAGAGTTTTACTTTTATATCCATTACAGGACAATGCAGAATCAACACCACTATTTTTTGGGCTGTTTGGTTTTACTAAGCAATTTCACATTCAGTAGTTTGCTGTTGCCTGAACGGTCAGCACTCTATATCATTGTTGGAATCAGCACAAAGGGTCTTGCTACTAAATTACATGCAGCAGGGATGGAACTGGGTTTTTTTTTTCTTCAGAATTATGAAGCATGTTCACATCCCCTAAGCCACAGGCGCCAATGTCAGTGAGAAAATGCATAAAATCTATATCGGTGTCTCACCTGTTCATATTTTAATACATTACATGTATTTTAAAATAATTCAAATTGTTGAAATTAATAGTCACAATCCATGTTTTCAACTGATTAAATAAAATCAACATTACTGCACTTAGGACACAGCAACATGTGCGCCATTTCCCTCAGTAGGAAGAGTGGCTGGCCGAATGGTTAGAGCACTCAGTCCAATCCTCAGTAAGGTTAGGGATTTTTTCTGTTAGGGCAAAGATAAAATGCTACCCTGCACAGTGCATGGCAACAGCACTGGCCATGAGGTCCTTAATCCTCAAGGTCAGAGACCTCCCCGCCACCTACACCACAAAACTTGTAAGTACAGGCATTAATGACAGTTGTTTTCCCCTCGGTTCTTCTTCTTCTCTTCCACCTTGTACCTCAGCGAAGTGTCGGGATGAGATGTAACATTCGTTGATGAGCTCTGTCAAAAGCACTATTAAGACTGATGTTCATTTCTGTAAGGCTGATCTTAATGCCATCACTCCATCTTTTCTTAGGTCTTCCACTAGCTCTATACCCATTGTAACGTTTTAGCTGTGGCAGATAGTACCAGGACATTCATGTTAGGTGTCCACACCACTTCATTTGTTGGTTTTTGATAACTTGTAAGACTGGCTTTATTCCTAGCATTTGTCTGATTTTGTATTCTGTCTTTCCTTGAAACTCCTGCAGCTCTTGTAAGGCATTTCCCCTCAGTAGATGCCAAAATATGTGGTTGCTTATTATTCTTTCCATAGTGCACTGATTGTTAATGTGCTTATGTCATACCTAACTGTGATCATGTCTGCTGCTGCCAGAAGCTATGCTAGATGCCTATCAGCTGCTGCCACATATACTGCTAGATGTCAAATGTCTAAATGGGTTTATTCATCAGCCTCTGTACCTAAGTATTCTTCTTCAGCGATCTTTGGTCATGTACTTAATCCACCGAGATGCCTTCTTAAAAAAGTTCCCCCCAAGCTTAGTTGTCAGATCTAGTGGGTGTGGCCACATGTTGCTCCACCACGACAGAACTGTCTTGCAAGACATGTTCCGCGGTCTGTTCAGCATGAAGAGGGTGGCACAGAGCTGTTTGACTCATACCTAATATATATGAGACTTTGTTGAGTCTGCAGTGTCTAGTGCGTAAGTGGTACCTAAGTATAACCTGTCATTCTTCTCCTCCCCCTTCTTCTTCACTGCTGCATATATTTTCCACCTCCATTCATCTATTTCCAGTTGATGTCTCTGAGTGTGTGTAATCTGCCTGTATATTATCTCTTTAGAATCATTTTGGTCTGCCACATGGCCTACTCCCCCATTCAGTTCTGTACACAGTATTTATCCCTGTGTTATCTGCCATTCTTTATGTATGCCCCAGCTGACCTCTCATATGTGACATATTAGTTGTTCTTTGTTTATCACCACTACCGCAATAACTGGTGCTCTTGTGGCCAAACAAATCAAATAGCATACTTTAAAACCCCGCATGACCTGGGCAGAAAATCCATCTAAAGGTCTGGAGAGATTAAATCTGGATTGTTTGTATTCTTCATATTTCTTATCTCTTCTTTTTCTGTCTTCTAACCCCCATTAAAGCATAGCCTTCAACCAACTATGTCAAGTTATTCTGTTCGTGGCTGTTGCATGGAGCTCACCCCATGTTCTCCCCATCTTTTCAACTTTACTCTCTAGCTCCCATTCTCCATTTTTTTGTGTTGGTTTGCCTTTATTTCTATGTCCCTGTGGGTTCCAGTGCAAAGACATTCTACTTATAATGTTCTCAACTTTTGTCCTATCCAAAGCCAGTCTTTTCTTTGCGTCTGGGTTCACTGGAACTTATAAAGTTCTCTCCCAAAGCTCAACATTAATGATTCTATAATACCATTTAATTCCCTCAATTCTGCACAGGCACCAGATAATGAATGTTTGTAGTTTATAAGTAACTGTTTTAGTTGTTCTCTATGGTTTCTTATTGATATCAACATAGATGTTGTTAGAATCCTGTTTAAAAGAGATACTTCTCATGGCTTTGATGCACTGATACGAGTTGTTGACCTCATCACTCAATGAGTGCCCACTGGTCTATAAAATATAGGTCCAGCCTAAGTACCCAATATTCCTGAAGGTGGGGAGAAGGGTCCTTTACTTACTTACTCTACTTATTTTATTTGGAAGCCGCCTTAGTGCAGTCGATAGGAGACTTGCTTTTAAATCCAGCTGCTACTCGCTGCAGCCCGCAGCCAGGGTTCGAAACCCTGCGGTTTCTGGGGTTCACCCGGCCTCTAGGTAATTGGTACTAGAGTTGACACTCTGGGAATAAATAGAGAAACATTGCTGAAGCTACGGAGTTGCGTGCAGAGGGCGACACAGGGTGGACAGTTTCTTATCAGTTGTCCTTACTGGTGGCAGAGCACTTATGGCTTATAACCGTGTGCAATGATGCTGGTTCGCATCTCCCGACTTTATCTTTACTTGGCCTTTACTTATTTTAAAGTCCATTGATTCCTTGTTTAAATCAGATGTACAATATGATGTGAAGAAAATATTGCTTCCAGTTTAGTTAAGTGTTCCTTCAGGGCACAGAAATGCTCTCCAAGGGAAACAATATATTCATTTCACGACATAAACCACAGTATCAAATGGTGTGTATTAGACTGTAACTAAGGCACATCATAAAGAGATATCACTGTTATACAAAGTTTTCTGTGATGTTGGGATGTTAATCTTTTACCTTTTTTTCATTATAGAGATGATCAAATGGTTAAGATGCCATATTTTGTCTTGCGGATAACTGTAAACATTTTGTAACTACTATGTATGTTGAAACTATTTTGCTGTCATTTTTTAATTTTCTCTTTATCCTTTTACACAGCAGTGGTTCTCAAAGAGGTATTGTTGCCCTCCATCCTTTCCCAAGTAGATTTAACTCTTTCACCGCATGGCAGCTTTACAGCAGATGCCCAAGGGGGGTTTATAACCTCAGTAAAAAAAGTATGAGTGTGTTACTTTCAAACATGCAGCAAATACTGTCACCATGTAAAAATATCTGGCCCATTTTTTGTAGCATACTCAGACCGAAGGTAAAGAAAATATGACACTGTTTATTGATGAGTAAACTTGGACAATAGTTGATCATGCCTTGTGCACTATTCGGACAGACAATAAAACATTAATGGTAAGAGCAGATGTGTAAAAGAATGTGGTTAAGGTTTGTATATATGTAGATGTTATGCATGTAATAAATGGTGGGTCATGGGAACCAAGTGTTTCTGAAATAATTATAAAATAGGTAATTTTTACTATAAAAAACAAACAAAAGGTGAATATCGACAAGTTGGTCGGGTGGCAAATGCAGGTGAAATGCTATGAGCCATTGAATGTAATGTAACCTTCTGCACCTCCTCCCTTTTCTAATGGTCAAGTACTAGCCATTCCAAAGCCACTTGGTTCTCGTGCTCCACCCTGTTAATAAGGTAAGGGAGTGATAGTCTGAACACACCACGTTGGGAACCCCTGTTCCAGTGGCCATTAACTCCCTCAGTCCCAAGGAACAAATGACATGTGAGTGACTATTATTTGTAAAGCCTGCCCTCCCCACTACCACATAATGTGTTCTCTTAATTGGTAAATTTGGTCACAACATGCACAAGAGAAGAAGAAATCTGGCTTCCACAATGACCACTTCAGCTGTTGAAGAATATGCTCATAGTTTTTGTATGGTGTATATATTCCCCTTTGGCCATCAGCTGCACAATGTTCTGAGACTGAAACTGTTAAACCTGCTAGTTTAAACTGGCATTTTGTGATTTGTAAAGACTTTCTTAAAATGATTTACTGCATTGTAAAGAATGAGTACTGAAAAACAATCTAGCAAAAAGAATGACATGATACCAAAGCCAAATAAATGCAAGAAATTCAGTTCACCTTCTACATTTTCATGTATGTAAAAAAAAAAATATATGTATGTTATCTTTGAAGTTGTGTTTTTGCTCCAAACTTTTCTTGTGTTTAATTGCTTGAATGTGGCAGTCTTACTGCTGTACTGGTGTACTGTAAACCATTTCCTGACATTAGTTGATACTGCAGTAAACCTATAAACCTAGTTGATACTGCAGTAAACCTATAAACCTAATTGACACTGCAGTAAACCTAAAAACCTAATTGACACTGCAGTAAACCTAATTGACACTGCAGTAAACCTACAAACCTAACTGTCACTGCAGTAAACCTACAAACCTAATTGATACTGCAGTCAACCTACAAATGTAATTGACACTGCAGTCAACTATCAAAATATGATGCAGTTGATTGTTTTACAAATAAAATTGTCTCTTACCCGCGTAAAGAAAACAAATAACATAAAACAACAGAGTTAGTTAATAGTAAATGGACCCTTTCTGATGCTTTCAGGTATAAAGGGCTAGACCTATATTTCATAGACCAGTCGGCACTCGATGGGTGATGTGGTCAAGATCACGCTGGCCGCCTTTATTTCCCAGTACTTTACCCTGTACCATTTTAATGCTAGGTCGACCTGTGAGCTAAGTCATTATTTCTTTTTTAAAAGAAAATTCTAGCTCCATCAGGAGTTGGTTAAAAGTACTAAACAGTATTTATTAACGCAATAAGACAACATTTATTATCTTTCTTTGATTATTGTGAAAATGATTAACATTTATTTTTAAACCAGAGTCCATTATTTATCATTACTTTATATAGTGTTATTTTATATATCTGGCATCATCTCATCAGTTAACACATATCTGCATGAATAATTAATAAAACATTGTAACTTATCAAGACAGTTTAATTAACTCTTTGAGTCCCAGGGGGTTTAGCATCACAGGCCCAGGGGGTAGTCAAGAAATCATAAACTCAGCGCATCCTACGTTCATTGGGCTTCTAGGTAGGAACCTATGACCGTATGATGTGTTCCTTGGGACTCAAAGAGTTAAAAAAAGGAAATAATTAAAAATTATTAAAAATTATTCTGAAAATTAAAAATGATAAATAAAAGAAAAAAAAATCAAAAATAACAGTTTGTACTGTAAAATGATAAATGATAGCTATCTTTGTAGATACAGTCAGAGATAAAAAAATGTCAGTGACTAAAGTAAAGACACCTTTTGCACCATTGTTGCATTACGCCACACATATTTATTTATAAACCGGTAAGCAGTGATGGGGTCAACACATACAGGCTGCTTTTACTTCTAAGAACATTTCCAAGTACCAAATTTATAGATATTTTATAGATTCCATTTACAGTTCAACAGAATTCAACATGAAATTAATTGTCCATACTAAAAAAAAAAAAAAACCACCATATTTCACACTTGTGTAATGTTTTAAATTTTATCATTCTTTATTACAAGACAAATTCACTAAACAATCTAATCTGAATACATTTTACTAAATGATCAACTGTTTTGTATTGATGTATAATATGTATATATCGATATACAATTCTGGCTTTGTTTTGCTTTTGATGAATGTCATTTTATAACTATTGAATTGTTCTTTGTTTTAAAGCTGGACACATCTTTAGTTGAAGTACATAATGAAATACTGAAAGGCATGAATGTGTATATATGGTTTTTAATTATTCAAGATGCCAGTAAATTAATATTTTTTAACTGTTTTAGTGTGGGTAATAGAGAGAACAGTAAAGTGACTGTTAAAATAAGGCAAAATATAATAAGAAATTAAATATAGAAACAGAAGGTGTGAATTGAAATTATTATACTGAATACAAAGGTAATATGGAGTGTCTGATACCATTGTCTCAATGGATGAAATTGACATAACTAAAAAAGGGATACAAATTAAATTCCAAGCTGTAAGAGTCTAAAGAAGAACTTGAACAGATGAACATGTTTCTAAAGAAGAACTTAAAAGATGAACATGAATCTAAAGAAGAACTTAAAAGATGAACATGAATCTAAAGAAGAACTTAAAAGATGAACATGTTTGTCATGAGAATTTGCCTGTCAGTGTAATCATCAAAACTGAGAATGTCAACAACAAAAAACAACAACACAGCAACAGCACACTGACCATATTTGTGTATGTTGTGCATAGGATAATTTTTGATGAAGAAGAACATTGTACATATATATTTAGGAAAGTTATATAAATATAGGTGTTCAGTAAGTATGCTTATACAAATCAAGATCTACAATAAGCAGAAATAAACCCAGGTTTTCAATAAGTATACTGATTATATAAATTTCATTGTAAAATAAATATATTTATATAAACCTGGGAATCCAAAAGTTATTTTATATAAACCTATACATTCAGTAATAATACATTTATAAATCTAGGTAAAATAAGTTGATAGTCCTCACCACAAAGTGTCTGTTACATTAGCAAAGTAACAATGATGCATTAAAAACAGTGCTAGTACTGTTTACCGTTGCATACAGCCAGAGAAAAATCCCTAAGTATAGTTATTATATAAACGTAAGTGTATAATAAAAAGTAAATATAACATTTCATTTTGGTTTGTAAAGAAATATCGCATTCGAGTAGAAATGACCATGATTTTAAGAAGTCGCTTTCTTTGGAATATATTGAAAGAATAAATTATGCTAAACATTTATTACTTGTGTCGTTGTTGTTATTGTTGTTGTTAATATTTCTTTTTACCTCCACAGATGACCAAAGTAATTATCTGAGCTTAGTTTCGTTAAGAACAGACATCACAGCATTCAGAACAATTCTATAAGTGCTCTGTCCTTATCTTCAGCAGTCAGCACTGAGATTCTGTAGTTTCGTAGTGTCAAATCAAACCTTCAGGTCCTGTTGGTCTGCCAGCCAAGTTGGGATCTTCTGATCTCAGGGTGTCAAACCTTCAGGCCCTATTGGTCTGCCATCCAAGTTGGGATCTTCCGATCTCAGTTTGTCAAACCTTTAGGTCCTGTTGGTCTGCCAGCCAAGTTTGGATCTTCGGATCTCAGTTTGTCAAACCTTCAGGTCCTGTTGGTCTGCCAGGGAAGTTGGGATCTTCCGATCTCAGTTTGTCAAACCTTCAGGTCCTGTTGGTCTGCCATCCAAGTTGGAATCTTCCGATCTCAGGATGTCAAACCTTCAGGTCCTGTTGGTCTGCCATTCAAGTTGGGATCTTCTGATCTCAGGATGTCAAACCTTCAGGTCCTGTTGGTGTGCCATCAAGGTTGGGATCTTTTGATCTTAGAGTGCCAAATCTTTCAGGCAGTAGCCCAGAGGGGATAAATGACATGCATGCATGCACACCCCATGTGATGTTCACAGTTTAGAAAGGTAATTGAGCAACTACAGCAGCTATCTGTAGCAATGTTTTTCTCCCTGCTATCCACATTATTTTCAAACAACCCCCCACCTGAAAAACAGCATTTTGATAAATTTTCAGGTCCTCATCATTTCAGTATTTTTTTACGACATTGGCATCTGTAATGAAACGCTAATCTCTAATAGGATTGGATTTTTCTGTTGATAGTTGTGTCTTCAATGACCGAGGTGGAGGATAACATCGTGAGATGGACGACAGAAGCCATAGTGTACATCCAGGGCGAAAGGCAGAAAGTGTTGGAGATCCATCACAGACAACCCCCTCTCAGTAAGAGGCGACTAAGGGTAGGGTTGGGCTTGAGGTTGGCTACCTCATCCTGTAAAAATCATAGCCACAAAACCAACCAACCATGGATAAGTCAAAAAGAGAGGCAAGTAAAACCCAGTCAACAAAGATGAGGGGAGGCTCTTCAAATAAAAAAAATATGACACGGTGTGGAGAAAGCCGTAAGGAGTCCGGATTGTCGACGTACCTCCTCTCAGCTAGGAAAACCTCCAGAATTGGCACCTGGAATGTTAGAACTCTCTATGATATAGGGAGAACAATGGAATAAAAGAAAGCCAAAAAAACACATGGAGAAGAGAGCTGGAGAATGAAGTTAGAAAGATGGGGAGGACATGGAGAGAGCTCCATGCTATGGCGAAGGATAGAACGACTTTGCGTGAGCTGGTTGAGGGCCTATGCACCATTGGGGGATAGAAAGGCAGAAGAAGAAGAAGAAAGGCAGAAAATGTTTGAGATCCAGACAACCCTCTCTCAGAGACCTGATTAACTGAATTACATTGTTTCTTTCAGACTGGCAGCCGAAATAGCTCAGTTGGGAGAGCGTTAGACTGAAGATCTAAAGGTCCCTGGTTCAATCCCGGGTTTCGGCAATATCCGGCGGCTACCAAATTTTTGTCGGCGTCTGTGGCGAACGCGCTTCGTAATGTCGGGGTGCCGGGTTCGATCCCATCTGCGGCCCTTGCGCCTTGCGTTGGATTCGACAGTGGTATCGAGAAGCCGACCGTCCAGAAGCAATGGCAAACTACTAGACCTAAAATTGCCTAGAAAAAACACAACAGCCAAAAAATGCTAGGGTTGGTTCTGCAACGTCCTGTAGGGTACGCAACTAACTTTAACTTTCTAATTATGGTAAAAGAGTCTCTGGAAAAGACTATTCTATCTATTCTTTAGCTCAGACTGTTTTCCCTATCAACCTGTTATCTGAAAAGTTGACATCCCTGCGAATAAAAGAGTTGCATCTTGGATGCTAGCCCAGCAGGACCAGTCCAAGAAACCCAGTTGAGCCTTGCAAGGCGTTATAGTTTGAGCGCCCTTAACGGTTATACTGAGTACCAACTTGTTCTGCTTTACCGGGGGGGGGGGGGGGGGGGGGGGGTGTAAATAAAAAAAGAAGGGGCTAATAAGGAAGCCTGTGCCGTCTTTCTTTAGATGCTTAGATGTCACTTGATAATCTCTACCCTGGATTGCAGCCTGAACACACACATGTTTGTATGTATGCGATTTAATCCCACCAGGACTGTACAACTAGCCACCAACACACGGTGACAAAAAGTGCCACCATTGGTTTGAGGATTACCTGGGCACAAGTCCCAGAAACCCAGTTCAACAGACTACAGCCGGATGGGGCCTTAAAGAACAATTGCGCCCCTTATTGCGACTATAAATATAATCAATATAAATTTCTCTATCACAAGCAAGATGTCCCGCGTCCGATAACCCATCCGTCACATTCTGTACCTATCTTCACTGTGACCTTTCTCTTCCTCCCTTCCCAACCGTTATTGTTCTCTCTAAACTTTCGTGACGTTTCAAGTGACCAAAATATTTTAATTGTATGTGTTTTATGGTCTTTAATAGCTAACCTTCTCCGGTATTCAGTTCTTGAAGTATGGATGAATTTGTTCTTTTCTGTACCCATAATAAGCTTGTTTAGTAAGTGTCTAGGTCTCACATGATAAATATAATACGTACTGAAAATATGATTGCTTTTCCTTCCATGAAATACGACCTGTTAGGTTTCCTCAAAGCTTAGTTATCAAATCTACTGGGTCAACCACTAGTTGCTTCGCATCTTTTCCAGATGAGAAGGAACAATCCATTATTGTTTGTGATATGGAGTTGAAGAAAGAAATATTCAATAAAGGCAAGTTTAATTTGTTCGAGTTTTGTTGTCCGTTTAAATCCATCTGAAATCGAGGCCTAGATATCTGTTTCGTGACGAGATGATGTTTTACGGAAAAGGGGAGGGGGGTGGGGTGGGGTGGGGATGTTGTCCATACGCTTCAACCCCAACCTGGAGGACTAGGATGTCTCTCTTTGTCTGTTCTCTACCCTAAAGACACTGACTCTCTTAAAAGCAGCTCACCAAAATGGGCTAGTTATCAATCAAGATATGACACAATACATGATAATAACAAGACAGTGAAAGGATATAAACTCTGGCCACATACAAGTCGATAATATGAAAATCAAACGAACGGAAACATAAGTACTTGGGTACCACATGTACACAAAATTCAAGATAGGCGTATCAGCCATGTACACCTGTGGAAAGGTGCCCCAAACAGCAGAGCATGTACTCCAGGACTGCATCAAATTTGACATATTGAGGCAAACCTTTTGGCCAGAAAGAACAACAGTGGGACGTAAACTTATTTCAAGCGAACGAAAGAAGAAGAAGAAGTACTTTGGTGCAAACTTCAACTGCTCCAACATGCTCAGAAAATAAAAACAATCAATCAATAAAGTATACCATGACCTTTAACATCTGCTAAAGTCAAAGTCTCTATCTCGCAACACCAAGATCAAAACACATACAATGTTGATAAGACCAGTCGTTTTATATGGCTCTGAAATTTGGAGCACAACTAAAAGAGATGAAGGTTTATACAGGTTTTCAAAAACATAGTATTACGACGAATCTTTGGGTCTATCAAAGATGTAAACAGCGGGGAATGGAGAGTGTAAATCTGTTTAAATCATATTTGATCTTTGGCATCATGAAAGCTAATAGTTTGAAATTGCTTCGGCATATTAACTCTTTGAGTTCCAGAAGGTTTAGCATCCCAGGCCCAAGGGGTAATAAAGAGAGACGTAAAATCGGCGCACCTTGCGTTTACTGGGCTTCTAGGTAGGAACCTATGAACGTATGATGCGCTCCTTGGGACTCAAAGAGTTAAGAGAATGTTAGATGACAGAGAGTTAAAAACTGTATAGACAAGGGAGATGAATTGTCGTAAACCATGAGGCAGACCAAGAAGACGATGGAGAGATACTGTCCACAGAGATCTGCAAACACTTGGTGTTACTAACTGGAAAGAGAAGGACAACCATAGAGATGAGTGGAAGCGGGTGATATCTGCAGCAATGAACCTCAAGGGCTCGGAATTCTGAAGAAGCAGAAAAAGTTTAATTTGGGCTTCACAAATAAGAGCTCACCAGTTGCGAAACACAGAAAGGAAGACAAGCCTATCAACTTCCTGCCGCTGTGAAAGCTCCGACCTGCAAATGTAAATATTTACCCACTGTGCCAAGGATATGCGACTTACAGCTTGTAACTAACCCATCTAGACATATGCCTTTACCTCAGCTGTCTGAAAAAGAATTTCAGAATGACTATGTTTAGAGAAGCATTTTGGGTAAGTACAATTTATAACAAAAGGCGTAATCTTTGATAAAATAATTTTACAATTGTTTCCCCCCCTCTCTACTGAACTGAGCTCTCTCATAGAAGTAGAAGAAAGTTCACAGGCACCGTTACCGTTAATAGTTAATATTAATAATTACTAAGTAAGTTATGCTCAGCTGTTACCAGCTACATTAGACTGCAAGGCATGTTACTTTGCAACCGTTGGTTGCCATAATAAATGTTATACCCGGCATATGCTCCTCCTTGATTCCCGAGTGTCAACTAAACAGTTGTTATTATAATTATTATGCAGAACAGAAGATGACGCTATATCCCGAGAAGAAACGACCAAACACTAATGCATACTAAAACGGGAAATAGAGAGATTGAGGAAACAAAGACAGCCATAGAGAAATCCTAAAGCGGACATGGATGAGAGAAGCCAAGGGGCTGTACTGGATTCCATCCATGATGATGATACTGAAGTGATTGCACAAGTTAGAATGTAGTGGAGGAATAGATTCAGAGTTTTTTGTGACATATAATGAAGGTGCAAAGAGCTGTTTATGGCATATAATGGAGGAATAGACTAAAAGCTGTATGTGTCATCTAATGGAGGAATGGACTAAAAGCTGTATGTGTCATCTAATGGAGGAATAGACTAAGAGCTGTATGTAACATATAATGGAGGAATAGACTAAAAGCTGTATGTGTCATCTAATGGAGGAATAGACTAAAAGCTGTATGTGACATATAATGGAGGAATAGACTAAGAGTTGTATGTAACATATAATGGAGGAATAGACTAAGAGCTGTATGTGTCATCTAATGGAGGAATAGACTAAAAGCTGTATGTAACATATAATGGAGGAATAGACTAAAAGCTGTATGTAACATATAATGGAGGAATAGACTAAGAGCTGTATGTGACATATAATGGAGGAATAGACTAAAAGCTGTATGTAACATATAATGGAGGAATAGACTAAGAGCTGTATGTGACATCTAATGGAGGAATAGACTAAGAGCTGTATGTGTCATCTAATGGAGGAATAGACTAAGAGCTGTATGTAACATATAATGGAGGAATAGACTAAGAGCTGTATGTGACATCTAATGGAGGAATAGACTAAGAGCTGTATGTGACATATAATGGAGGAATAGACTAAGAGCTGTATGTGTCATCTAATGGAGGAATAGACTAAGAGTTGTATGTAACATATAATGGAGGAATAGACTAAGAGCTGTATGTGTCATCTAATGGAGGAATAGACTAAGAGCTGTATGTGACATATAATGGAGGAATAGACTAAAAGCTGTATGTGACATATAATGGAGGAATAGACTAAGAGCTGTATGTGACATCTAATGGAGGAATAGACTAAAAGCTGTATGTGACATATAATGGAGGAATAGACTAAAAGCTGTATGTGACATATAATGGAGGAATGGACTAAGAGTTGTATGTAACATATAATGGAGGAATAGACTAAAAGCTGTATGTGACATATAATGGAGGAATGGACTAAGAGTTGTATGTAACATATAATGGAGGAATAGACTAAAGCTGTATGTGACATATAATAGAGGAATGGACTAAGAGTTGTATGTAACATATAATGGAGGAATAGACTAAAGCTGTATGTGACATATAATGGAGGAATAGACTAAAAGCTGTATGTGACATATAATGGAGGAATAGACTAAAAGCTGTATGTGACATATAATGGAGGAATAGACTAAAAGCTGTATGTGACATATAATGGAGGAATAGACTAAAAGCTATATGTGACATAATGACACAAAAGGACAGTGAATGCAATGAATGGTTCTCATTCATGAGATGTTGATCCTACAGTCTGCAATCTTGAAGTAGAATTTAAAACAAAATACAAAGTTAAGCACTGTATCATCTAGACCTTGGCTTGAGTAAATAATCTTGATAAGCCTGATGACAGTCTAACTTGTGTCTTCTACTCCTATAGTGTCTATTCACCATTTGGAGAAGACCCTTAGTCAACATAAGTCAAACTTCCCTTCTTTCTTTAGACATATCATCCAGACCAGTACATTTTGATTTCCTCTCCACATTAATTGAAATACTTCTCTGTCTCTTATTGAATTCTTGTCTCATATGTTTAGATTATATAGTTTTTATGACTGACGCGCTTCAGTTTGGCATGCAGCATCTTGTTTGGCCAGCAACAGTGTAGACCCTGAAAAAAATGTAGCCATTACACAGTTGAGCGGCAGTTTTTGGTGGATTACTTTGAAATTCAGCAGGCTGGTGGTGGTCCGGGTTGAAGAATACCTCCGCTGTATAGCATCATCTGTCTACATCCTTCCTTGTCTTTTTCTCTGCTAACTTTCCTATCACCATAACATTTTCTAGGATACCTCTGCTAGTGAAATATCCAAAGAATATGAATGATTTATATCTTCTTGTTCTTCGTGCTCACCAGCTGTAAACTCCGGCGGAAAATTATGGCTGTTCGTCCACTTCTGTACTCTAGTCCTCTTCCAGACCCTGAGTGTTGTATCCAAATCTATTTTACAGATTTGACTTATTAGTATGCAGAATGTTGGTTCCTTGCCTCTCAGTCAGATGTACAACATCGAAGGAAACTCCCAATCGCTTGACTTACGACAAGTTTTTGGGTAGGCAGGGTCTATTCCTGTTTTCACCAGAATGGGGTCCCGCAGCCTACATGGGAAATATCTGATATGAGTAATTGCTTATGTAGAGAATATAACGTTCTATATTAGACTGAATTAATTGAAAGATCAGATCTGAGCAGAAGCAAGTTGTTCTCTGGGGGGGTCTGTTTTTGGGGGAAAAACAAAGGAATAGAAGGCATGTGTAATTGTGTGTTACAATGAAATATCACATTAAATAGAAATGACCATGGTATGCAAAAGTTGTTTTCTTTGAAATATATGGAAACAATCCAAATATACTCTGGTTGCAGCAGAACTGTTAACATAGCAATGAAATGTTTTATGCTTTGTAATTTTTATGATTCTGACAAAATGATGGACTTATTTTTACAGACCTGTTCAAAAATAAGTTTACAGGTATGACTTGCCTTCCTTGGCATGTATTCTTGCATTTTGACTTTTCTTTACCCAAAACAGCATGGAGTCAGTTTAGTTTTTTCTGTAGCCAGACCCTTGTTTTAAGAACATTTAGCTAGAGCCTGCTATCTCCATCATCAGCAGCTTAGTGAGATAATCTGAAAACAATTGTTTCTTGAAACAAGCGTTTAAATTCAGAATATCCCATTGTGAGCTTACAAAATGAAGGAACAAATTATTGAATGGCGTATTTTGCTGTATCTCATCAGGTACAGTTTACAGGAGAAAATCAACGTTGTATGCCAAATTAACTTTCAGGAGCTGCTGACCGAGCACTTAAGTCTTTCAGTCCCAAGGAACATGTTCATAGGTTCCTTCCTAGAAGCACAGTGAACCCAGGATATGTTGAGTTTCGCCTCTCTGTACTACCCCTTTGGGCCTCTGATGCTAAACTCCCCCTGGGACTGAAAGAGTTAAGAAAAATAGATTCTCATTTGGGTGATGGAGGTTCATATGTATGGTAAAGTGATGGATTCCATGAAGGCAAAACTAAAATCCTAACATGCACAGTCTGAATTAACACACAACCATGTGGCCCTAAAACCTTATCCCTTTCACCCATAAAAGCACAAAATCCAGCATTCCTGGTTTGTTCCATGACCCTATAATTGTCCCTTTCCTGGGCTTGCTATAGTGGCCGCTAATGCATTGCTTCTGTTTTTTTTCTTCCTGGGCAGCTTTTTAGAATGACTGGTAACACCCATAGTTGCTAGGTAGATGGTGTTTCCGCATGGAAAAATTGTTTTATTTATAGACATCAGAATTTTCCCATAGTTCATAACTAGTGACCAGGTCACGGGGTCAAGAAGGGGTCATACTAACAGAAATCTGGACAGCTGAGAGAGATAAAACCTAGTTAGTTCTCCACCCCATTGGTGTTCATTGATTACTCCCATTATTTTATGTGCTGTTGAATATTGTCCTAGTCCATAAATTGAATTGTTATGATTTTTTTAAAAACTCTGACCTATGTAAATTTGTGTGTTTTTTAACCGAATATTGCTTAGGGAAAACCCGGATTCCACAAAATGCTGGTCTTTGGTGTTGTTTTTCTAGGTCACTGGGGTGAAAGGGTTAAGCTCAAGTCACCACGTTCACCCCATGCCCCTACCCCTTCCCCAGAGTTGTAAGTACAGTCAGTGCAGACAGTTAAAAAAAATATATCCATGCAAACTCTTTAGTAATGCACTAAATAAGATCCAGTAAGATATGACAGGCAATACATTTAGCAATATACTGTTTCTAATATCTGAATTGTAGTATTTCTATACATGTACTGGTTTTTGGTGGCAACTGGAGTGAAACAATCCTTTTATCTCCCTTGCTGTTCTGAGTGGCCATTATTTTGGTAATAAATACCGTTATCTCAGTTCTAACGTATGCCAGCCTTATAGCCTAACCCTAATGCCATTGATACATATGGAGCCGCACTTACTTTGCATGAATTAAATAGATACTAGAGGAATCCTTATTCGCAGCCCAGACTGTGTTACAGGTTATGTAACTGTCGGGCACTATAATATTACTGTTTCATACCGTTATTTCCGTTCTAACATATGCCAGCTTAAAAAGATATGAAATGAAAGTTAAATTGATTTGAAAAAAAAAATGTCTGAGAAAAATCATGGTCATAAACTTAGATGAATTTGTTGAAAGTGAGATCAAGAGACATGTCTGGACAAATACCTGTATCAAATAAGACAACAAAGGTTGAGGTAGAAATATTGGGCACACTCTGAGACGAAATGAACAAAGAATTATAAAACAAGCTCTAAAATTGAAAACAAACGGGCAGAAAAAATGTCCAAGGGAAACATTAAGAAGAATATTATGACAAGAACCTAAGAAACGCTGGGCTGAACTCCATGTAGGAAATCGAGAGAGTGGAGGAATAGAATGCGAGCCTTACGTGACGTCAAACGGCAAATGAAGGATGATTATGATGATATTTCTGTGGGTAGCTGCCTTTCTTATATTCCCTATTTGAGAACCCTGTATACTATTTTGTGTATGACAATTACGTACTTTTTTGTTTTGTTTTGTCTGAAAGAAAAACACCAGCAAACCCAGCAGCAAGAGCTTTATGAAGCAACTGGTATGAAATCTGCCTGTAAATGCTGGTTATGTTATATGCAGTAGTTAGTGGCACCCTGTTATAAGCGCTGTGCCATATATTTTGCTGCAGATGGTGATCTTTCTGTACACATATGTAGCGTATGAAATGTTATATCTTACTGTACTTCATCCGCAGCTTCCTCATTTTAAATAACGCAGATAGATACTTTTTTTTTGCTGGCATGTATGCATGGGACTTGCCCTTCGTCCACAAGAGAAATTATGCATGGCAGATTTGTAATGGTCTATTTGTTGTGCGTATAATGTTCCAAACTCTTTCATTGTCAGACATCTCACATGTTTATAGATTACTCTCTCTCACACACACATGCACACACCCACATTTATAATTGACAGCTTTCACCCCACTCTTCTATTACATTTTGCGGATCTGTATTGTGGAGGGTCATGAACATTGTTCAGAATCCTTGACATACCTCTGTGCAATTTCCATGGTGAGTGGCTTAGAAAAAGATCTCTTTGGGGGGGTTCTCCCCACATCAGTTCTGGGGCTTCATCATAACAAAAAAAATATAACCACTGCTTCCCCGACAAGCATGTCATAAGGTCAACTAATTAGTGGAAGTGCAACTGCCTGAGAGGCAAGGAACCATCGGTCTGTATACAAATAAACCAGATCTGTAAAATGGATTGCACATGCAAAATTCCAAGGACTCTGTAATTCCCTCTGCCCATCCGTTGCATAGTATTAATTTATGCTTCTGCACTGTTCACTTGCTTCCGAAGGGCTCTGACCACATCTGGCATATCATGCTTCAAGTTATCACCTGTTGGCACAGAACCAGCCAGTCTGCCTTCACGTTAATTTCCTAACACACCTGCATACAACAAAGAAAAGATTAAGTCTTGTAGAAATAATACCTGAGATTGAAAGAACCAATAGATATTTGTATGTACGCTGCTTTCTGTATATGTGTGTGTCTGTATTTCAAGGCTCACTTCCTTCACCACACACCCATGATTTACGGGATTAAGGGGTTAATATAACAGAATTTGCACCACCTGTTACTTCATCTTCTTCTGTCTTGTGATGTTAATATTTTAGTACTTTCAGATGCAAACCTTTGTTAACTCTTTCAGTACCAAGACATGCACTATACATTTATTGATTACTAAATACATAGCCTACATTTCGAACTATTTCTCACCAGATCTTATGTGATGATAATCCATTCTTTTCTGACTGTTAACCCAACTCCTTGTGTTCTATAGCTGTGTTAAACATGTTAAAACTCAACGATTGTCATTCTAAAGAATGTCATTTTAGAATAGACAGTGTTTAAATAACGACCGTCTGGGATTGAAAGAGTTAATGAAGTTATAATTCAATGTTTCTTGAGTTGTAGCAATTAAATACACTACTGTCGGCTTGCTAGGCCCATCGTGTGGTGGGGCCAAATAAAAAATCGGACCTAGTTGGTGCCCGTTTTCTTCCAGTAGAGCCATTGCCCAGTTAGCCTGGAACCTTCGGGCTTCAGTTTTCCACCGTGCAACACGGGCCATTGGCAGGCTACTTAAATTTCACTTTTCGCCTCTGCAAAGAGAAGCTAGCTAACTGTAACAGTGCTGTCTGCAGTGCCAAGTGCCTGAGCATGCCCTTACACGCTAGAGAAGTACAAGACAGATACAGAAAACTATGACACTGCTGCAACCTGGTATTAGTGAGACACAACCACGACACTAGGCTACAACCTGGTATTAGTGAGACACAACCACGACACTGGGCTACAACCTGGTATTAGTGAGACACAACCACGACACTAGGCTACAACCTGGTATTAGTGAGACACAACCACGACACTGGGCTACAACCTAATATTAGTGAGACAAAACCACGACACTAGGCTACAACCTGGTATTAGTGAGACACAACCACGACACTAGGCTACAACCTGGTATTAGTGAGACAAAACCACGACACTAGGCTACAACCTGGCATTAGTGAGACACAACCACGACACTGGGCTACAACCTAATATTAGTGAGACACAACCACGACACTGGGCTACAACCTAATATTAGTGAGACACAACCACGACACTGGGCTACAACCTAATATTAGTGAGACACAACCACGACACTGGGCTACAACCTAATATTAGTGAGACACAACCACGACACTGGGCTACAACCTGGTACTAGTGAGACACAACCACGACACTGGGCTACAACCTAATATTAGTGAGACACAACCACGACACTGGGCTACAACCTGGTATTAGTGAGACACAACCACGACACTGGGCTACAACCTGGTATTAGTGAGACACAACCACGACACTGGGCTACAACCTGGTATTAGTGAGACACAACCACGACACTGGGCTACAACCTGGTATTAGTGAGACAAAACCACGACACTGGGCTACAACCTGGTATTAGTGAGACAAAACCACGACACTGGGCTACAACCTGGTATTAGTGAGACAAAACCACGACACTGGGCTACAATCTGGTATTAGTGAGACACAACCACGACACTAGGCTACAACCTGGTATTAGTGAGACAAAACCACGACACTAGGCTACAACCTGGTATTAGTGAGACAAAACCACGACACTAGGCTACAACCTGGTATTAGTGAGACAAAACCACGACACTGGGCTACAATCTGGTATTAGTGAGACAAAACCACGACACTAGGCTACAACCTGGTATCAGTAAGACTACAAAAGAAGAAGAAGAATGAAGTAATACTTCTCATAAGGTGTGTTATTTTTTATGAAGTTTTAACATGTGTGTAGATAGTAATTGTTAGTGGTCTTACAGTTGAGTTTCAATTAAGTTGTAGCTGATTAGTTTGTGTCCAGAAAATCAAACCGCATGTGTAACCAGCTTTTTAAACACTAATACAAGGTAGCAAATGAGATAATGAAAAAAAAAAAAGTTTTTTTTAAAAGTTAACAACGATTTGACTGTCCCTGATACTGGCACTTTTGTTATTGGAAGTGAATTGTAATCTTCTTCTTCTTCGCGTTCACCGGCTGTAAAATCTGGCGGAAAGCTCTGGTTGTTTGTCCACCTCTGGACTTTAGTCTTGTTCCAGAACCTGAGTCTTGTGTGCGCATCCATTTACCAGATCTGAGTTAATTGTATTCAGATTGTTTTTTCCTTGTTTCTCAGGCAGATGCACTCCGAGTTCAAACGAAACCCCACTTAGTCGACTTAGTGGGCCTATTCTTGTTTTCCCCAACAATGGTGCCCTAGAGCCCACACATTGTAATAATATGTGGCTTGCTTGCACATGTTGTTATTGCCTATGTATTGAACAGAAGGCATAGTTTCGGTTTATCCTACATTCCCTCTTTAAAGAAAGGTTGTTGATTTGTGGTTTATGACACCCTTGTCTGCACCTTTTGGCCCAACACTTCATATTTCAGCAAACTCCTGATTAGTATTCCCCTTTTACGACATGCTTATGTGGGAACAGTTGGTCTATTTTTGTTTCCACCAAAGTGGGGTCCTGGAATCGAAGCATGGAGAAGACATTTAATCATGACAGTTTTGTTTAAAGCAACAAATAAATACATGAAAGTTTTGTAATGAAAAAATCCACATTAAGAAGGCTTGTTAAAATATCTTTCTTAGGCACAGTATAGCACATTGTATATTATTAATATCTTTAATGTATTTAGTGTTTATATTATTAATATTCTTTTTTTTTAAATAAGGCCTTATAAGTAATAGCTTGCCATTCTGTGCAAATTTCAAGACACTACTGAGGAAGGTGCAAGTGTTTAATATATATTTCTTTATAACCATAGCTTACAAACACAAATGTATTGTTATTTCATGAAAAGTATTATACTCATTCATGTAATTTTGTTGTAAAGTATTTCCAGTTTACTGGTGCCTGAAACTTACATGGCTGGAATTTATGTTAATTGTGATTATGTTTTGATAAACTTTATTTTTCTTCTTCTTGTTTACCTGCTGTAAACTCTGGTGAAAAGTTTTGGTTGTTCATCCACGTTTGGACTTTAGTCTTGTTCCAGAACATGAGTGTTGTGTGCACATCCGTTTTACAGATCCGACTTATTTGTATGCAGATTGTCGGTTTCTTGCTACTTAGGCAACATGCTTGTTGGGGAGGCAGTGGGTCTATTCTTCTTTTCCCCTCAATGGGACTTTGTGAAATTTGGTATGCATGGGAGATTATTTGTAAACGGAGTCAGAAGACATTTTTTTGTCAATATTTTTCTCAATGTTGTGACTATTTGTCATGGTACAAAAATGTGCACTGCAGTTAGAGTCCCTGCTAATGTCTGCATTAAAAAAAAAACAGATTACAAATATTCATCAGACATCAGCTGTGATTCATTTATAGCTTGTGATTTTATGCAGGGGACTATCCATAATAGTTCTTTTTTGTTGTTGAGATTATGCATGTGAAAGACACGGACACACATTCCAAACTATTTTATGGTGACAGCTGATGCATCATTGAAGAGAGAATTTTGAAATAAATAACTTAGAAAAAAATAAGCCACATTTCAAAAACATACAAATATATATAGGTCCTAGAGAAGCAAGGGATGAGCAGAGAGCTGATCGAAGCACTAACAAAAGTTCCGTGTTTGACCACATTAATAATTTGTACATTGTGCTAGAGTGAATTCCAAAGACACGTGAGCAAGTGGTAGATATTGCTAGTTAAGAATGAAAGGAC
Organism: Candidula unifasciata; assembly: GCA_905116865.2. Lineage (NCBI taxonomy): Eukaryota > Metazoa > Mollusca > Gastropoda > Stylommatophora > Geomitridae > Candidula > Candidula unifasciata. The sequence continues at coordinate 133,070 of CAJHNH020001685.1, forward strand.
ACACTTTACGTTTGAAAGGCTACAAATGTAGCATACATATAACCCTTCCAAACATAAATCTTCAAAGTTAAAGCAGGTGGGCTTGAGAGAAAACGAACGTAAACGGTCACTAAAACAACTGGGCGAACTTGCTGAAAGAGCTTCGAGCTGACTTTGGACGCAACGGAACGTCGTGGGGGATAGGCGTCGATAGACTGGTCTGAGCCCCTAGTGGAGAGGAGCTTCTTATCCCTTAAAAGCCAAAGTGTCCGATAAATGTCTGCCAGTGTCTCTCTGCCAAATGCCAAAGTCTAACACCTGTCTGATGAACCAACCGTTAACTTGTTACTTTGGTCGTTATGGCAGTCGACTGATCTAATGTGCTACCGCAGCGACAGTATAAAGCAGAATCTCACAGTACCTGTTGCAAAGTCACCATATCGTCTTGCCCCTGTTCTAGAGTCCGATAAAGTGCAGCAGGGGAAGATCGAAGCCTGGAGCCATGACCAGACCAGGTCTACCTTCTGAAATTGTCTAGGGAAGTAATGGGCCTAAACAATCGTCGACGAAGGATCTCTCTACTGATGACGGTGGACCCCTGCCGTGCCCGCTCCCCTGTGGAGTTCTTCTTCTTATTAACCCAACAGTTATTGTATTTAGAAAACAGGAAGAGGTTAACAAATAACAGTGACAGTGTCCACCATCAGAGTGGGAGACAAAAAGTGTTAGCTGTAGATCCATTTCAGCAAACCTTCATTGTAAACATGGGGCTGCAGCATCAAAGATAGTTTCAACAGTAATACAAATATGCCATTAAACGGGACTTAAGACAGTGCAACCAGACAGTAATGGTCTGTGCGTCAATCATGTCAGGTGCCGTCTCCACAACGAATGTTGGTTGTATTGGATTTCCAAAGCACTTAAGTCTTTTGTGAAAGGCATCTAAGCGTTTATTTGTTTGATTTATGGCGTGTTGTTGTGAATATTTCTAGAACCCTCAGTTACACGATAGTTTGTATTCGGAAGCCTGCTATAGTTTATAATTATGAAAATAAGCATGGGATCAAACTTATGGTGCTAGTGAAAAACTAAATAACTATATGCCACAAGCAGGATCCTCAATACGACATGGGGCGTTCTCGTTTATTAGGAAATTAATTGTCAATACTCGGCTACAAGGTCCCAGAGATAACAGTAAACACGGAAGATATATGTGGTTGAGGTTTTCCCCTGCCAGTACCTATAATCTAATCGATCTGGGCCTAGTAGAATGGGTACTAGAAAGGTGACAGAAAAATAAATGCAGACAGCTATCGTTCTAAAGACCATATTACTACGCTTTGAGTATCGTTCGTGCACTGTCAGAACGAAATATAATATACCGTATTTTTTAGGGTAATTTACTTCCCTGTAAATATGACTCTTTAGTTTTGTCACTGTACCTACGTTCTGCCGCGAATTGAGACTTTTTCTGGATAGCAATGATCTGCCTCTGGCGGGTCATTGTGGTTCAGAGATTGGTGTGGCTTTGTGTTTTCCGTATGACTCACTGGGATCCAGTTCACGGGAACTCTAAAAAGAGTTGGCACCTGTTGGAGCGAGGTTGCTGTCGACCTGTCTTCAAAGTACCATCTTTACGAACAGACCTGCTTTTAGTCCATTAGCAATACCTCGTCCCAGTATTAGACACTATTTTTTTTATTATTTTTAAAGCCCCACTCTGGCTGTTGCCGGGGGACCCAGTATAACCTGGCGGTTAAACGGGGTTTCTGGGACCTCTCCACGGGTTATCCTCATCCGCATGGTGGCACTTTGTGTCACCGGGTGTTTATCACTTGGTGGATGTCCTGGTGGGTTAAATCTCACTCACTCACCCCATTACCAAGTGCACATAAAGAGAAGAACCAGTCTGCCCCCCCCCCCCGGTCCCTCTCCCTTTTGCGAGTTGCAACCTTGAGGTTTTGACACCTTGAGATTGCAGAATATCAATCTGGATAGCAGCCAACAGGACAAATACTGGATATCCCGTTTAATAACGAATTTCACCTCACATCGCTCGAGTGCAAGATTCGTGGCCGTGCCCCCGGGCTGTCCTATGTCCTAGGGTTGTCACGTGCACATCCACCACCGACGACAGCCACCGCCGACGAGCGTAAAATTACAAAAACATCTACGATTGGATACTCTCGAACCGTCGCGCCTTCGACCCTTCCCCCGCAGCACTTCTTCCTTGTACACAGCCGCCTGCGGCGTCTGAGCTGCTGACAATAACAACACATCCCAGAAACAACAATCGTTCGCAAAAAAGACAGTAGTGTGAACAAAGCTGTGCAGTTGTTTCTGGGAGAAAGTGTCGAACGAACCCTAGTCACTTTTCGCCTCACTGTGTGTATACAGCGAAGAATGCCATCTTATAACACCCCTAGAAGATCGGACAGTCCGTGTGAACGGCCACGAGATCTCGGCGCGAGCGAGATGGGGTGAATTCCGTGATTAGTTCCAAAGTTATAATTGGGGCACCCCTGACGGCTGTCCCAACCTAATGTAACATGCAGTCCTGTAGAGATAATGTATAGTCAAGAAGGGTGAAGACATCAGCATTACCTATATACACCGGTTCTGTCCAGTGTGATGTTGCACTGGGCACTGTGTGTGTTTAGTGGAGAAGGTTTCACAGTCGTCCTGTGTCCGGTTAACAGAAACAGTCTAGTATCACGGAGGATATAGGAAGTTAGACCCAGCTGTTAAAGCGATGAACTAATTCATTTTATTAATATCATGTCTTTGTTGTTCCCTCCTATCTATCTATCTATCTATCTATCTATCTATCTATCTATCTATCTATCTATCTATCTATCTATCTATCTATCTATCTATCTATCTATCTATCTATCTATCTATCTATCTATCTATCTATCTATCTATCTATCTATCTATCTATCTATCTATCTATCTATCTATCTATCTATCTATCTATCTATCTATCTATCTATCTATCTATCTATCTCTCTCTCTCTCTCTCTCTCTCTCTCTCTCTCTCTCTGTCTGTCTGTCTGTCTGTCTGTCTGTCTGTCTGTCTATCTAACTATCTATCTATCTATCTATCTATCTATCTATCTATCTATCTATCTATCTATCTATCTATCTATCTATCTATCTATCTATCTATCTATCTATCTATCTATCTATCTATCTATCTATCTATCTATCTATCTATCTATCTATCTATCTATCTATCTATCTATCTATCTATCTATCTATCTATCTATCTATCTATCTATCTATCTATCTATCTAATCTTCCCAGCACTTGATATTTCTGCGTATCGCAATACTTTAAACTTAATTTACTGGTTTAGGAGCCCACTTGTCTCTGGTTATCGAGGTGGCCAGTGCATCCGACACCAGCTGCGCAGTTTGGGATATTTATGTTTGATCCTCACAGAAAACAGTCGTCCATCACCTTCCCGAGGATTCGAAGCCTGGTCTTCCATATAAGAGCCCATTGTTCACCCCCCCCCCCCTCGGGACCAATCGTTTCTTTTTATACGAATATGGGCGGCGAGGTGGGGGCGGCTTGCAGCGGGCCTGAGTGCTCTGATATATTAAAGGGAATAAAGTAGAAGTGCTAATGTCGTTTTAGTGTTGTTGCCGTCCAGTGTTGTTGCGCCTTTTAGGCACGTTCGTTTACTCAGGTCAGAATTGGCAAATATGGTGTGAAAGAACCCACGAGGTAGAAACATAGGCCTGCCTTGATGTTGGGAGTTGGGACAGTACAGGGCTTTTTTGGTTGGTTGGTGCATTTGACGTAGACCATATCTGAAACAAAATACATGACAAGGGTTGATCAGAGGTTATGGCGTCCCCCTGGTTCGTCTCAGTGTGGTGACTGGGCATTTACTGAGTAGCCCAGACCAGACTACTACTACTAGCCAAACAATTCGAATCGATGAAGATTCGAACCCTAGACATTCGGATCTGCAGGTGCAAATCTAGACGCTACGCCACCTCATCTCCCTTGTAAACGTCTATCCTAGACAAGTATTCGGCAATTTTTGATTATGTGGAAATCCCAATTTAATGGGGCTTGATGTTTGAAAGAATTTCAACTAACCAGACCCCAGTGTAAACAGCGTCTTAACCGGCATCTGGGAGACTCAGGTTGTTTTAACATGTTATACTGAGCCACAGTCTTACCTGGTAACTCTGGATATAGCCAGGTCACCTTGACACCGCATACTTGTCCTAACTCCATCAATGTAAGACTTCGCTAGAGCGGTATGGTTCAGGGGGAGTGTATGGGCTCTCGTCTGGTTTGTTTGCAATGTTTCCGGTTAAATGGTATTGGTGTTGCTTTTTTTTTTTTTTGCTGTCAGGGATTACGATTGCTCTTTTGCATTTGCAACTTAAATATCTATTTCCCTTCGTCTTCCTCGGCTGTAAACTCTGGCTGAAAGTTCTGGTTGTTCTTTCCCTTCTGTAATTTGGTCTTGTTCCAGAACTTGCGTTCCTTGACTCTTTGAGTCCCAGCGGGTTTAACATCACAGGCCCAGGAGATAGTAAATAAAGTCATAAAATCGGCGCATCAAGCGTTCATTGCGCTTCTAGGTAGGAAGCCATGAACGTATGACGCGTTTCTTGGGACTCAAAAAGATATCTGGCTTTTTTTAAATATGGGAATCCCATGTGGTTCCTCATCTTTTATCTCTTATGCTGATGCATTCCGACTAAAAAAAACCATAGTCGCCTTTTACGACATGCTTGTCAGGGGGCAGTGAGTCGACCCCCCCCCCCCCCCCCCCCCCCCCACCATCGGCTACGGAACCCACGTTGGAAGCTCTTAAATGTAAATAGATCACCCCGACATCTTCATAAGATAAAAGAAGGTTAAATAGAAGCTGACAAGGTAAATTAGGGGGGGGGGGGGAAGCTGGAGGTATAAAGTGGAATTGGACGTCGGGAAGAAAAGCTATAACTTGGTTTGGTATATACATTTTTTTTTAAAAAAATACGATGTACCCGCAGTTGTAAAGGCCAGATCACAAGTGTTTGAATGCGTACTCTAACGAGATATTTAGGCTTCCTGTTCCAAGTCCTACTAAATTAGCTTGACCCAGTCCCACTCATGCTTCAGGACGTGGTGTGGTTAAGTCACACTGTATTAAATCGTGTCTTGTTAACTTCCTGTGCTTCTGTTCCGCGATTACGTTATCTGATCTGGTACTGTTATAGCTACGTTTTCTCCTTGAAAGTGAGAACTAGGCTGCGATATTTGTGCCTCTCGACCCAGAAGATCAGATTTAAGCCAAAAACATAATTAGTCATCTTTTACAACATGCTGTATATGAGCAGACGGTCTGTTATGACCCCGCCCCCTTCCCCATCCCTCCAAAAATGGTACCCGGATCCCACACGCAGAAGGCAAAGAGGTATATATACTGACGACATTAAACTGTAAGCAACTTTTAAAGTGAATTCGGACCATTATGTTGGTAAGTAACCTTCCCTGTCAGTGTGCCAATACTACAGTTGCCAGTGTAACAAGTACTAGCCATCATTGATTAATTCAGACGTACTTCACCCCTCTCCCTTTATTCTTCTCTTCATTCATTCTTGATGGAACAGGGAGGGCATCCTCTAGGGATGCTTGTCCCACGACTGTCCTACAATACTTTAGCACAGACAGCATCGTTACTTTTCTGACAGGCTCTTCCTGTCTTCGTGAACAGCTTGTATAGTTTCATGCTGGCTGCATTTCAACCCCAGGCTCTCATTCCCTAGAGGAAAATACTTAAAAAAGGCTTCTTCATAGCTCTCTCTCTCTCTCTCTCTCTCTCTCTCTCTCTCTCTCTCTCTCTCTCTCTCTCTCTCTCTCTCTCTCTCTCTCTCTCTCTCTCTCTCTCTCTCTCTCTCTCTCTCTCTCTCTCTCTCTCTCTCTCTCTCTCTCTCTCTCTCTCTCTCTCTCTCAAATACACACAATCGTTTCCGAATCCTTGAAAGTTCGAAAGTTCACCGAAACATATTTGCTAGAGCTGCTGTGAAAAGGGTCTAGTCATTCGTGAAGGATATACCAGAATTGAGCTGAGTTGAGAACCGATCTCGCAGCGGCTCTGTGGTTTAGAGATGATCGAAGTCGTGTAACACTGCAGCCCTCGACGTTTACCAGAGTGCAGTTATCTCAGTAGGCAGTTTGGGAACAGACGGTTCTCGTGGCTTGCAGACAGTGGTAAGAGAGGCACACTGTGGAAGAGATGAGGATCTCACCACGTAGTTGCCAGTGGGTACATCGCAACCTTCCTTCATTACACACGGAATTTGTAATTTAATAGCACTCGGGGCATTCTCATAACCGCTCTGTCTCCATCTTCAGCAGCCAATGTAGCGTTCAAATTCAGATAGTACCAGTAGTAGTCAGATTGTGTGACCCTCTGTTTCTTGCTTGTCTGTATCATTCTCTTCAGACCGTGATGATCTATTTGTGCTTCCACACTGTTCACTCGCTCCCGAAGAGCCTGACCACATCCGACTTGCCATGCCTCACTTAACTACCAACTGGTGCAGAACAAGCCAACCCGTCTGCCTGTTAATTTCCCAGAACATATGTATTGCCCTTGAAAAAATATCCAAAGGACGCTAGCTACCCGGGACCTTTGAAGCGACACTCGCTGCTTTGTACGGAGCACGCCTGTCTCCACCTTTCTTACCACACTGCTACGGGAGTGTTCTGCAATGCCGTTGATATCGCATGTTGTATATTTCAGTATGCCAGCGCTTTTAACACTACAAAAACATGGACAAACTGGATCTAACACAGTCAACCTAGAGAGTACCAGCCATTCTCTTTCTTGGAATGAAAACGTTAATACATGACATCGCAGAGACAAAACAAGAGAGAGGGACACACCAGTAACCTCCAGTAAAGTGGACCAGCCCAACAAAGTTGTCAATGAAAACTGACCTACTTTGTTTGTGGAAAAAAACGTCGAACTAAATGAAACCAGGATAAGTACTAATGCTCCTATTTGATGAAACCCGAGACACGCCAGTTATTTGTCGTGTATTGCCCTCATGACAACACATATGTGACCCTTGGATGACCCTTAGTTTGAACGCCTGATTGATGTAAATACACGACTAACTTAACCCAAACTGTAAATGAAACATCAACCGTTCACCACAAACAAGTCACTACACTCTTTATGTAAGGCACCCAAGTGTGCAGTATTCTTCCCTGCGTTATGTGAGCTTTTAAAGAATCATTTTTCGCGGTCTTCAGGCGTTACGGGCATATAGGGCTGGACCCATATTTTATAGACCAATCGGCACGCGGGGTGTGATGTGGTCAACATCACGCCGGCTACCTTTACTTCCCACTAATTTGTCTGGTAGCTATTTAAGACTAGGTCGACCGGGAGTCAAAGTTATTGAAAATAAAACCAATCAGGATCTGTTTAGATTTGAATCTACACCTTGTGGATCCGCAGGCGAACGTTTAGCCGCTACATCACAGCGGTTCCCATTATGCGCACTTGTTAGCAATTTAATAAATAGCATACGGCAGTGATTCCCAAACTGTGCGCCGCGGGGCCCCGGGGAACTGCGACCTCTCCACGAAGGCGCCGCGAAATATTCCAAGATAAACAATTTTTTTCAAATCTCCTACATACGAATAGTCATACTTTTACTTAGGTTAGGCCACTGTGTTTTTTTTTTTTTAAATTAAAAAATTAAAGGTGCCGCGACCAAGAAAGGTTTGGGAAACGCTGTCATACTTGATCGATTCTTCTGCTCTGGGGGTGGAAGAAGGGAGGCTTGAGAGAAAACAAATCGGTCACTGGAACACAAGCCCTAGAGATTTCTGAGCCACGGTTACGTTGTAATAGACAGGGATAGATTGAGTGTGCCCTGCAGGATGAGTTGTAGTTGAGTGGTGCCTGTCGGTGATACGTTGGCGGTGATTGGGGGTTTTCAGGGATTCGATAACTGGTGTCTTTTCATAACTCGATATAAGTGCTTGGTGATGATGATTGCGTGCACCTAATTGTAATCGACTATATCGATTATTGTTTAGCTGAATTATTCCAGGGCGTCGATCCTATTGTAGGATCAAACCGTATAGAAAGGATGTGTGTATTGTAAACGTTTAAATTGTATGATTTCGTTTCTTTTGTGTACTCGCCAAGATTTGGTTTCGGTAATGACCAGGTTAGTCTGCTTTGTGGCTAAGTCGATGCGAACGCTTCGTAATGCCGGGATACCGGGTTTGATCCCTGCTGCGGGCCATGTGCCTTGCCTTGGTTTCGACAGTGGTATCAAGAAAGCCGACCGTCCAGGAAGCAATGACAAACTACTGGACGTAAATTTGCCTAGAATAACCACACAACGGCCAGGGGCTGTTAGGGTTGGTTCTACAACGTTCTGTAAAGGATACGCAACTAACCTTTAATGACCAGATTTAATTTCGTTACCGTCTACTTGTTGTGGCAAGGATGTTTCAAAGTTGCTTCTTAATGCTGAGTTGCCAGGTTCGATCTAAACTGCAGTCAGTTTGGCAGCAGATCGCTTTATGTTTGTTTAGAAAGAGCAGGGACAACGGAACGTAAACTTGCCAAATAGAATCACAAACAGCAAAAAATGGCTAGGGTTAGTACTACAAACGCCCTCAAAAGGACAGGCGACCACAGTTTTAAACCGACTACTAGCTGCTGACACAGTGGTCCCGATTTATTTTATTGAAGCGACAGTATTCTCTCTCTCTCTCTCTCTCTCTCTCTCTCTCTCTCTCTCTCTCTCTCTCTCTCTCTCTCTCTCTCTCTCTCTCTCCCTCTCTCTCTCTCTCTCTCTCTCTCTCTTTCTCTGTGTGTGTGTGTGTTCTCCACCCTCCATTAGTACGGCTCTGTGATCAACCCAACTATTCAATAAAATCGGAGCCAGACAATTTCCAGTTATCTTGGAGTCGTCTGGGAAAGAAATGTGACTAAAACCAGAGCTAATCAACTCATATGGTATGTCGGGGCCTAAAATGTTTGTAGTCTTAACTCTTCACACCTCAGAGACGAAAACTGCTATAACTTTCACCCACCAGAACGGCTGTGTGATCCACCATGCTGTTTAACTCTTATTGCACGAAGAGTCACTGAGTGGGGACGTTATGTCCGTGTGTTCGTGACTAGAGTCACCATCCTAGTGCTACATCTTCTAGGTAATTACTTTTGCGCGCTATATTATGCTCAGTTTTATCTCTGTACATTTTGCACGTATACACAGTGCTTTTTATCTGACGGTAGGCAACAGTGCGCAGTATTGACATCTTTTTTAAAGGATATTTTTTTCAGCGCTACTGTCATATGCAGTTTCCTTAGCGTGTGTCAGAAGAGCATCCGGATGTACCAGTTACATAAAAAAAGTATCATTAAATTGAGCAGGAAACCACCAGCCCTAGCACAAGACGACTTTTTTATTATGTATAGATCAGAACAAGCCATTATCCTTCGCTGAAGAACGGGGCACAGCCGATTACTCAACCACGTGTAGACACAATTCAAGATAGGCGTATCAGCCATGTGCTCTTGTGGAAAGGTGCCTCAGACGGCAGAACATATACTCCGGGACTGCATCGAATCAGTTATAGCCGGTCTTGGGCAAACCTTTCAGCCAGAAAAAAACAACAACAGTGGAATGTAAACTCTATCGACCACTGAACGAACTAAAAACGACAATGACATTTATACGAGAGACAAAACAGTTGCTGATATAGATAACTTATTTCAGGCGAACGAAAGAAGAAGAAGAATAGGCACTTTGTGGGCGATAACAACATCAATTTTTTTAATTAACAAAATAAAAGGTTTTGACTATACGTATTCAGATCAGTTCAGTTCAGATTATTATCTTATTATCTTTGCACTCCGGTCATGTCTTTATGACCTCAGTTGCCTCCGTAGTAAATCCTTCGGTGTTGATGTTGATTAACGAAGACTTAGGCGCACTATTAATAATAGTCTTCCCTGAGGAAACCTATTTTCATCCAGACCATTTGTGGTGTTGACTGTTGATGCTAATTCATTTATTTGAATTTCTTTGCCGGTCTTTGTAATGACGCTAAATGTGTCGGGACGATCTAGTTAGTGCCTGAACGGAACATCTAACGAACTCAGGCCCAGCTACACACTTATAAGTGACAAAGTCGTGCCAGGACACTGGGACTTTGAGACGCGCAAATTTAAGTGGCATGGGTGTCAGCTTGCTGCGATGCCCTTTGCGCCAACGCTTCTGCCGGCGACCACTTATGCTCTGTATTACAGAATGTGAGCGCTTTTAATGACCCCATAACATGTACAACAGGTCCTATCCCAAATCCCCACCCCTCTACCACAAACACTGAACCTAGGCCCCACGAGATAGTGCATTCTACGTCCCATGGTTTCAGACTTCTAACATTTTGCGGTGGCCCGCAAAACTCTGTGTTGCTGCAGCAGACAGGCAACATTGGCCAACACTGACAGTTAAAATAAACGCATTTCCCACTGAAAATCTTAGATGGCTGTCATATACCCACCAACAAACACTAATTCTGCTTACGAGTGAGAACGCAATGCGGGCGGCTGTTTATCGCAGAAGAACATTAGCACGCAAAGCAGGAAGTTACGGGAATACTAACCTTGATCAGCGGTGACCAGCCTAAGCAAGTGTCAATGAAAGGTCAGCTAATGTGTAGATGGGGCCCGAGTTCGTTACTAGTAATGGCTGATCCTCTATTTTTTAAATCAAGTAACAGAAAGTGTATTAATCAAGTAACAGAAAGTGTATTGATAGGCACTCATAGAAAGATCCTCTGATAGTGACGGTGCTGTCCAGTCAGTCAGTCTGCCATTGCGTCAGTCAGTCTGCCATTGCCAATGACGCCTGTATTTATTATAAACATTCCAGGGTTTTAAGCCATACCTGTGCCTTAAACATGCCCTATCCTGAAAAAGTGAATAAACTATCTATTTCTTACGATGCTGTGGAATTACCGCCATATATTGAAGATATATATTTCGTTGTCCCGATATGTTTTTGTGTGAAGCTCTTTTAGATATATTGTTTTCAAGTTTTCTTAACATATGTTTTACTCAACGTCAGCATGTTTTCTTCCCTTCTTGATTCACTGAAATTTGTTTAGTTGTTTCAATCTACATTAGGGATTGATTTTGTTTTCATTCGCTTTTTTTATGCGCAAACGCCATTTAATAAATGTTTGCTTTGACGAGGCTCGCACAAGAAGCAAAGAATAGTAACAGTGTACACTACCCGACATGGCTGAAGAGGCAAGTAAAGGCAGAACCCAGCCAGCCATGGGAGATTCTAGAAGAGGAACAAATAATATAGAACGTATGTTTTGTTATTTATACCAGCGAAAACAGCTGTCTGACCCGACTGACTTTGAAATTTCCAAGCAATTCGAGAATGATTAACGAGGTCCTGTGATTGATTAAACCGAACATGATTACATTTGATTTAGGCCTGTACATTACTACACATTCAGTGCCGATCTATAGTCGAGTAACCGGAAATGTAATAATCTTTAACAGGGGGATAAATACAGCTGTTGTTCTTATTTGTTAATCGTTGATGCAAATGTGGATGATACTTGAGCAGGGCTAGAAGATGCCAAGCGCTGTGCAGCTGGGGCACAGTTGTCGCTTAGAAATCGCCTTGTTTGCTTTAGTATAGGTAGGTGAGTGACGTCAGTTCTAGGAGTAAATTGCCGTTTATTTGATTTACCTTCAGCCGGCCTGAGTTTAACTGTGCACACAAATGCACTCACTTGAATGCTAGGTATCTTCTTGTAATGCCCAACAATGGACGTGTCCTTATGGTAAGTTATTTGATCTAGGAATAAAGGAGAAGGGGGAAGGGCTGGGGTTAAGTACTAGAAAACAAATAATTCAAACGCATTCCTGAAGGCTATCGAGTAGTGTAGAGGTTCGGGGAAGACTGATAGCTATCAAGAAATGTAGAGGTTTGGAGAAGATTTACGACTATCAAGTAATGTAGATGTTCGGAAAAGACCGATGGCTATCAAGAAATGTAGAGGTTTGGAGAAGATTTACGGCTATCAAGAAATGTATAGGTTCGGAGAAGACTAAAGGCTGTCAAGAGGTTCGGAGTAGACTGAAGGCTGTAAAGTAATGTAGAGGTTCGGAGAAGACTGAAGGCTGACAAGCATTGTAGGTTCGGAGAAGACTGAAGGCTGTAAAGTAATGTAGAGGTTCGGAGAAGACTGAAGGCTGTCAAGCATTGTAGGTTCGGAGAAGACAAGGCTATCAGGTAATGTAGAGGTTCGGAGAAGACTGAAGGCTGTCAAGCATTGTAGAGGTTCGCAAAAGACTGAAGGCTATCAAGAAATGTAGAGGTTCGGAGAAGACTAAAGGCTGTCAAGAGGTTCGGAGAAAACTGAAAGCTATCAAGTAATGAAGAGGTTCGGAGAAGACTGAAAGCTATAAAGTAATGTAGAGGTTCGGAGAAGACTGAAGGCTACCAAGTAATGTAGAGGTTCGGAAAAGACTGAAGGCTATCAAGTAATGTAGCTAATCCTAGTTTTTCAAAACATTTTCATAAAATTTCGTTTTCCCCCGCAAACGGAACAAAATTAAAGTGTCTCTGTGATACGCCAATTTACTAACGAAAAGTTCTTAAAGAGCTAGCCCAGTGTTCTTCATCCCCTGGGCCGCGGTACAGTCTGTAGGCCGCCATAAAAAGTCTGGCTAATCATGAAACAAGAATATTTATCCATCTCTTGAGTTATACAGCTATCAGATTGTTGTCCGACTTACTATTTTTGTGAAATGGTCTACTCAGCCATGTCATTATAAAAACCAAATATAGAAGTCAAAGGGATTTTTATTGAAGTGCTTCGTCTATTGGAAACAACGCTCTAGCCACGTTTGTCCGATTTTCTAGCCTCTAAGCAGTTGCAGACGTGACATCGAATTTAAGAAATAAACTGCCATCTACATTTGTCGTTGTTTCTGGATTTTTCTAGATGTCAGGGGGACCGGGAAACAGTTGTTCTCGTTTTGGTGGGCTGTGGGTGTAAAAAGGTTGAGAAACACTGTTCTTGGCCACCTTCATTGTGGAGCATGTCGACCTCCCATACTGCAAGCATTTTTTTTCATGATTCCTAAAACACGTACAAGAATAAAATCAACATTTCTACTGAACGGGCTCATGTGGTTTGCAGCCACGCATGCCTGGGGAATTCGTAATTTGAGGGTAAGCACAGTGCCCCTTTAGCTAATATTTGCTTTGGTGTTTCTACATCTGTTGACAGTAGGCCAAGACAAGCCTTTGGATTTACACTCCTTGTCAGTGTGGATGCTGTTAAGACTTTCTACAATGATAGGGTACATGGAGATCTGGGTTATTTAAGGTAATGCTTCCCCCTTTCAAGAAAATGATTTTCGATTTGTACAACATTCTGGGGGATATTGAGAAATGGAAGCTGTGATTTAATACTGCAAGCTGGTTTTTGAATTGTTAGTGACAGATGCATATTCTTCTCAGACAAAGCCAACAGATATGAGGCTCTTAATGTATGTTGTAAGCGCTCCAGATTGTTAGTAACACACACACACAGTGAGTCAGAAATACAGATAAATGTTTACAATAAATACAGTATGCAGGTTTTTAAAAATAAAAGGTTAACGCTGGGTAATTAGGAGACCTGACTGTATTCACCACTTTTCAGGGCGGTGTAGACAGGTGGTTGTGAGTCTGGGGATTTAGGGCCGCGTGGCTAGTGCTGTCGCCAGGGGCTGTGCATGTTAGGATGTTTAATCCCCCCCCCCCCCCCCCCGGATACCCGGACGGGAAGAAAAAAACGTCATCACATTTACCAAGGGTCGAACCTAGGTCTCGCGCAGAAGAGCCCGACGATGTAACATCTCGACCAGCCGTTGCTCCAGAGACCTCTGTACATGCTTAAAACAGTTACTGAGAAGGCAGTTCTTGCTGTTCCAGTCTGTGAGTATCAGAATGTAATAAGTGTCATTCCGAAGCGTTGCCGAATGTTCCATGATTGAACGTCGAGTAGCCTAGTTTGTGACGAATCGGTATTGTTGTTTGTTATCATTTCAAGACTGTATTACTTTTCCAGTAGTCTCCTTTAATCATCATTATCATAATCTTCTTCTTCTTCTGCTGCTTCTTTGTCGCTTTCACCACCTGTAACTTCAGCGGAAAGTTCTGGTTGTTTGTCCACTTCTGGACTTTAGTCTTGTTCCGGAACCTGAATTTTGCGTGCATTTGCGTTTTACAGATCTTGATCATTTGTATGCAGCCTGTTATTTTATCCCCTTTCAGGCACTTGGACTTCGAAGGAAACCCTTAATTAGTCGACTCTTACGACATGCTTGTTGGAGAGGCGGTGGGTATATTCTTGTTTTCCCACAATGAGGCCCCAGAACCACATAGGCAGGTCTTCGTTTCTCATGCCTAATACTAATTTATGTATATAAATGTGCAATTAACATGTAGCCATATTTCTGACTCATCGTGTGATGAAGGCATTCTGTAGAATCAGAGAAGAGCAGCACCACGGCGCTGATGGGTTTAGTGTACTAGATAGTTCTAACACGTGTGTGTAACCAACAGAGGCAGGACAGATTTTCGAAAGACTTACAGGGGGCAAAGTTCTGCACAGGACCTGCTGCAGGATGGTGATGCATCGAAAAACTTCTGATAGATCCAGTTGCTAAAGATTGCAGCGGTAAGGCCCGGGGTGTCAGTCGAAGAGCCTCAAACGTCCCGCTTTAATGTAAACGGACGCAGCGCGGTCAAAGTCTTTTTTTTTTCAAGGGGATGGAGGAAACAAGGAACAGGGATACATGAAACATCAGACCATCAGGATCTAAGGCTTAAAAGGAGACACCTGTGTCTGGTAAGTGTATGATCAGAACGATTGCTAAGTTTATTTGACGGTTATCGTCAAAGTCATTAAGCAAAGGGCCCTTTGGGGAGCCTTATGGTGGAGCGGCTAGACTTTTGCCTACGGATCTGGAGGTCGTTGGTGGGTTCAGATTCTGCCGGAACGAGACTTTTTTTTCTTCAAATTTTTTTTTGGCTTCCAGGTCAACCATGCCTTAAATGGGTACCAGGTTAAGTCGTGGCAAGTAAAGGCGGCCGGTGGGATTTCGACCACATCACCCACCCAGTAGGTCTAGCCCTATATGCCCATTTAACAAGAAGGGACAAGACCACCATCTTCAGACTCAGAACACAACATACTCCACTCAATGGACACCTAAACAGAATACAGCCACAACACTCCCCAGAGTGCCAGCTATGTAACTACCCCTACGAAACTGTTGACCATCATCACTTTGAGTGCCCAAAACTAAACGAGACCAGAAGAATGCTACTCCCTCCGAGACCAGACAGGTGGAACACCTTGTACGGAGGAAAAAAACAGCTTGTGAAAACATGTGAATTCCACTACATGGCATTGGGCAAAAGGGCGAAAGCTCATGCGCCGCTGGATCAATAACAACAACAACAATATGCCCATGACGCCTAAAAAAAATCGAAAAAGATAATACTATTTTATAGGGCACTTCATACGCAAGTGGCTATCGAGTATTATGCTAGACAATTTGAATAGACCAGCTGGCGCTTGATAGGTAACGTGGTCAACGTCACGCCGGCTTGTGTACGTCACATGACATGAGCTGGTACTGTTTTAGGCCGAGTCGACCTGTTCGCCAGGGTAGAGTTTGAAATGTAATCCTCCTCGATTTGGATCCGAACCCTAGAGATTTAGACCAACAGGCGAGCCTCTAGTCACTACGCTGTCATAAGGTTTCCTTGCAGTTCTCCTCCTCCTTCTTCCTCTTCTTCTCCTCCTCCTCCCTCTTCTTCTTCTTCTTCTTCTGCTGCTGCTGCTACCACCGCGCCACAAATACTACCACTGCTACTACTTTATCGTTTCCTTCATTTACCGTATCGAAAGGGGGGCGGGGGGGGGGGGGTGTCTGGCAGGGCATTCTCGTCCGATGACTAAGTCAACTTTAGTGAATTGTTTGTATGACTGATTTCAGTCTTGGACTTGCTAATGGTCCAGTACCTATTTTTTTAGGCTGGACCGATCTCTCTCTCTCTCTCTCTCTCTCTCTCTCTCTCTCTCTCTCTCTCTCTCTCTCTCTCTCTCTCTTATTTCTCCCTACTCTCCCCCAGACGTGTACTTATAGAAATTTCTGATTACTTGAGAAAAACCATTTATTGGTGGGTCAGACATTTCATAAGAGGGGGTACGAAGGTGATCGTCTGAAAGATTTTGGGTGTGACCACTTGACAGATTTGTTAAAAGAGAGATTGAAGAAGACAGCTCGAAAGGATTCTTGACAGTCTTTCATCAGGACATGCTGGAGTATTTGCACGAACTGATACAATCTGATGGAGATCGCAGGTCGTGGAGAGGCATGATCCCCATGTCAGTCGGCATAACATCTGGTCACGATGATGATGTTGATGAAAGTCAACGGAAATAGCTGATGACTCACGTAACACCAACAGTAACATCACAGACAAGAATCAGTTAGTCTCTAATGGCAACTGCGAAAGGCTCTCGTGTATTGATTTGGATCACAACACTTTGAGATTCAAGAAAATAACAAATTACCACAAAGAAAGAGATGAAGGCCAACGATTTTTCTGACTCGCAAACACTGGTCTGTCAGATTTGAACGGTTTTAGTTATGCCATTTAATGATGCTATTTGTAGGTTGTAGAGATCAACTGGGCAGTGTTTTTGTATACATTTGTATTATTTTATGTCTCACCTTTGATGTGCTTGCTTATTCTCTTTTGACCATTTCCGACAGAGGCAAGAATGTCCCGCGCTGAACTCTCTATGTATCAGACGTGTGCACTAGTTGTGGATTGTCTCGTCTGCAGACAGGTCACGGTCGTAACTAACATCAGTTATAGTTTAAAATAGCTTTTTCTTCTCAGCGTTCGCCGACGAAACGTTCTGGCTGTTCGTCCATTTCCAAATTTTGGTCTTGTTCTAGAACTTTTACATGCTATTCTGCTCCCCCCAGATCTGGCTTATTCGTGTGCAGACTGTTGGTTCCTTACAGATGCATTTTGACTTCGAAGAAAAAATCTCCTATTAGTCGCCTCTTACGACATGTTGGTTAGGGACAGTGGGTCCATTTCCCACCCACAAAATGAGACCCAGGAAAAAACATGGATAATTTTTAGAAAGAGGGTTTTTAGAGTAATAGTGTATGTTTTGCGC